>JAMKCH010054726.1:0-22389 GCA_023653785.1 Ophioderma brevispina | reverse complement strand
GCTTAGTGCTTCGCACGGAGGGGAGGGGTGGTTGCTGGCAACATCAAATTCCACAAAGGGACAAAGGTCCATTTTTGCTGATTTTGTAAAATAAAAAGGATACAAATTTTAGAGAAATTTGACACGAAATTCAACATTTTTTGTGGAAGGTGAGACAAACAGTCCAAAAAGTCAGCACCCCACCCTTGTGCACTCTCTAAAATGTAAATGAGTGATGATGAAACTTTTTTTTCACTCCCAAAAAAGAGTGAAACTCTTGGAAAACATCCCAAAACTGAGAGGGGTCTCCTGGACTTTATTAAGAAGAAATTTCCGCTCCAAAAGAGTGAAAATGACTCCAAAAAGAGTGGTTTCCACTCGTTTTGAGTGTTGACCTTCAATTCGTTTTAAACTCCTCTTCAAACGGAGATAAACCACTCATCTTGGAGGGGTTTACACTATACAGCGTATATAGCAATTAACCCTCGTCTTACGGGTGAGGGGGAAGTTACCACGCCCCCAACGGAAATTTTCTTAGGTTTGCAAATGCTAAACTATCTTCAAAAGCTTCCAGTCATTGTGCGGACATTTTTGCGGTCATTTAGCGGAAAAATGTGAAGGTGTCGGGGTTTTAGGCTTTGATACCAAAGTCGATGCCTAAGGGGTGGTTTTGCCAGCCAACGGTATATATATTATCCCAGGTATTATATGCATTAGGCCTACGTCTGCGAGGTTACCACCTTCCATGTACCCACATACCACGAAACTTTCCTTAGAGCGACTAAATGCCTATAAAATTATCATCAAGCTTGTTGAGACAACCTCTCCGGTCAATTTCAACCGGAAACAAACGTGAAGGACCCCCCTCAAGAAGGCAATGGGCTAAGGGGCCGTTGCCAGCTATTATTATTATTATTTTATATTCCCTGTACGTTTTGAAAATGTTCTGCAGAGGTATGGCACGAAAACACCTGTCTGCATGGAACTCTGTTAGTTTGTCATCAATTATAGCCAAAACTTGCATGAAAAAAATCAGAATATTTTCAGTAGCAAAATTGAACTCACTGTTGTGCATCTATGAAATAAACTTTTTTGCTGGCCCACGCACTTTATGACGTCATCGTGACAATCCTCCTGGTTAATTTGGTACTTATTTTGGTTTCATGTTTCAATTGTATTACAACCTGTAGAAGTGTCAACAACCAAAATTAAAACCATATAAAATAAGCCTTACTGTTGTCCATGTACTAAAGTTTAATACCAAATATAACAACCAAATGGCGGCCATTTTGATGACGTCAATTTGACATGTTTCCTCCCCCCCAAGAATTTCGGGCAATTTTGGTATCTGCGAGATAGGTAGGACCTACAGTTTTCTAAAAATATCAAAATTAGCTTGTAGTAGATAGTTGCCACTTTCACACCCCCCAAAAACAGTCTCAATCTGCAGGGCTATATTGTAGATGTGCTAATCCCTCTAATCCATCTTTCACTTGCCAGATCAATACTACTACTTACTACACGCCGCCTAAACGGTACAATGCCTGAATCCCGGTGTGGCAAGCTATAGTTCTCCGGGTTCACAGTCCGGAACAATGGGTGAAACAATAGGGCATCGATTCATGAACTCTTCCTCAACATTATATATAGTTCAACCCATCGTGTCCACCATAGGAAAGTTTTGGACAGCGTCGCTTAGTTGGATAGGATTAGATAAAAAGAAAATTGTGGGCGATTCACCTCTTTCATGAAAGAACTAATCGCTAAATAATCTGCCTCATGTTGACCTTCATTTTCACGTGGAGAGTGCAAAGACTTTGTGTTCTTTTGTATCAACGGGCGCTCAAAAGTAGTAACATTAGTTCACAATCACATTTAATTCACACACCGGTTTACAAAATTGAATCCGATTGAAGAAATACATAGTCAAATTTTTGAGATGTTAAAAATGCTTTTACGTTGCCTGAATGCTTCATTAAGCATGAATGCTTTTCTTTGGTATCGGGTTCCATGTTTCCATATATTTAGCGGGGAATTTTTAATTTCCACCCACTGAACATGCCCCTCTTTCAATGCCCATACCTTCAGAAAAGTAGCAGAGGTGACACGATTGGTTGAATCTACTATTAAGTTGTCTGCTTTAATTCCGTTGTCTCTATGGGCCCTTCCGCATGATACCTTCCGTGCTATGATTACTTTCACTCCGTCTGAATGCTTTTGAATTGTGTAGCAAAACATTCTTGATACTCTGTAAATTCTGTCATGGGTGTGAACCTTGGTTTCTGTTCGAAAATTACCACAAACTGCCACATTCCCCCCTGGAACTCTTTCCTGTTTTTATTACTGTTTTTACAGAATGGTAAACATCCAAATTGTTTCAAACCGTTGGAAGTGATCTCATAAGGGTCCTTCTTTTCACTATGTCCAATTTTTTCCATGCCCATTATGGTCCTTTTTAATAAGGGAACTGTGCTAATGGGGAAGCTCACGGGTGAGCGTTGGGTGCGCGTTGACACGTAAAAGGAGCTATTTCCCGGTTATTTCGTATTAAATTACGTTTTCAGCGGCATTTTAATTATGCGGGCATCCGATATGAATTATTAAACTCACAAAATACCTTCATATGCGAAACATAGAGAAGTTCCCGGCTGTTACCACTCACAGTAGTGTCTAGCCAAATTACCAATGTAACTGTGCAAAATACTCAATTTGGTTGAAAAGGGAGGCGCTCTTCAAAAAAGTGCTATTATTGTTGTGGGCCGCAGCATAGCTGGCAGGACCACTTAGCAATCCGTTGTGCGTGTGTATGTATGGGTGTATGTGTGTTTGATCGTGGGTGTGTGTGTCAAAATGTTAAGTTTTTTTTTAAATTGACCTCAATTGAAAAGTTTAATCTCATTGGAACCAAACTTCTGTCATAAGGATGCACAATGGGATCCCTCAATGTTGATGAGGTCAAAGCATGTTGAAAGGTTCAAAGGTCATGTGAGGTTCAAGTTGAAAATATGGCTAAAATGTAAAATTTAAAAAACTAAAAAATTAAAAACTTGAAGTTCAATGGAACCAAACTTTTGTCATAGGGGCACAATGCGATCCCTCATATGATGAGGAGATTCACCGTCACGTGCAGGGTCAAGGTCATGGGGCGGCCACAGCTTATATTCTTTGAATATAGCGAGCGCGAAAGCCGATAACCGCGAAATTCTAGTTTCGACTATATGAGACGCCTGTTTATGAAGCTTTTATGGGATAAACTGCTAAGCCAAAATGAAAGAGAAAGTAGTCCTACTTTATTTACAGACTTTGGCTGGGAATTGAACATGCGCTATGGATCTCTTACACGACTCAACCGTGGCTATATTTAGAACGAGCCTGTTTAGATTTCCCTCAGGATAAACTTCGCCGCCAAAACAAAAATTGATCCCCTTATTTTACCAACCTTGGGTTAATTTTTTATGTTAAAGGCCAAGGAGGTCAGGACCACTCGAAAATGTGAAGGGGTTACGGAGCGATACGTGCCGGACACCAGCGACTTAAAGTGGCTTAGTTATTGAAGGTTGGTCCAGTGACACGGATGAGTAGACATTTCTTAATTTCTTACATTTCGTACCTCAACAGTACATATCGCAACACAGATTTTTTAAAAGGTGACATCGGGAAAGTGTTTAAATTTCAGGATAATTTACCCACTGACAGGGCCTTCTCCTGTTTTTCGCTGAAGCGTATCAAGATGTTTGGAGTTGGATTTGACCCCGTTTATGACGTCAGAGTAACAAGTTGTCAACAAAGCTCCCACGTTGGGGGGCTAACCGAACCGCACACTCCAGATATCTCGCGCCTTGTCGGTTTCTTTTGTTGGACTTGAATAAGCTATATGCTTTTCGATTCTCCTTTCGGTACGGTTCGCCCGCTGTGCACCCGTCAACAATACAGCGCATTATTCATCGTAACTTTTAAGCCTGCACCAATCAGAAAAATTATGCCATTATGATACACACGTACGACGCATATCACGAGAAGTCAACTGTGTACGTAGGCACGAAAACTGGGCCACGCGACGTCCCGTTCCCGATGACATCATGACGCGTATCGCGTATTTGTTACCGGACGCACAGATTTCTATTATACCACTAATAGCAAACGCCAGTCAAAAGCCGTCACCATCTTTTCCCTCATTGCGTACTATTTCCATAGCGTGGTGTACCAATGTATTCATATATTCCCTGATTTACAGAGCGTGTGACCATTTATTCATTATTCACGCATTTGCCCCCATAGAACGATGTACCGGTTCCAGGCCAACAGGTTACGGCGCATGCGGGTACGCTTGCGAGTTTCGAATGGATACCGAATCGAATATTGATTAATTTTCAAAACACGGTTACGGTGGCCGCCTATATTCTTCAACGCGGGCGAACGGCATCTCTGTTTCAATATCTATCTCGGACGTCACTTCTGGGGTCACGGCTTGCCCGCGCGATAATCATTTCATTTTGGAAATTTCTTGAAAGCTTGTCCAAGACACATGATATTATGCCCAATTTTTCATCACATATACGGTTTCTCATTTACTGCTTCTGCAGATTTTACATTGATACAATACATACTAGAATGAAACCATTTTTGGGTGGTTTTATACGTATTGTTTAAAGCATGTCCATGACCTTTAAATGATGAATATACCGGTATTATGCCAACTTAAAAACTATAAGATGAATAAGAATTAGTGAAGACGGCATTAAATTTAAAAGGCAATTTGCTTTTTGGCAGCCATCTGGGATATTATAAAAAGGGTACTATAATGTCTTCATAAATTTTAAAGTAATGAATAGGCTGACCTATAAAGTACTCTAAATGTCATCAGTGAAATGGAACATGTCACGTAGTACGTATACTAGTATTAATGTTAATATAAAAGTAATGTAGGACATTAATATGTCAGGCAAGACTTTGGGTGCTTCCAAGATTAAGTAATGGCCCAAGAAGATGTCATGCTAAGACCAAAGCCTGTTTCTGTCGACACTTCTCACACTCTTTTTAAAATGGCTTGTGACTAAAGGCATATTAGACTAGACTTGTCCGTTATTATTGCGCTACACCAATTCTGAGAAGTGTACTGTATGTTCCGCGCCGGGGTCCATCGCTTCAGATAGTCACGCAGACGCATCGTCAGTCCGTCGTTCTGCGTAAATGACATACTTATTCTTAAATTAATTTAACTGTATTTCCGAAGGTAGGTGTAGGCAGGAGATATTGGTCCACCGGATCATGGTCCACACACAACGGTAAAGAATAGGGCCACTCTATGCGGTGGACTCTTCACGCAACATTTAAGTTTCACGCTTTATTCCGTGTCGTCCATGAAGCCCGGACTATGGATCCGGGCGGCCCATATCCCTTTATACACCAAACAGGACGGTTGTTCAAATCGTACGCTCGCCTGGCGAGACCCATGGCCATAACAGCTAATTTTTTGCACAAAAATAGCGATTAAAGTTTTATTTTATATCAGGTACACCATTTCATACGATTTTTAATTAAAATAAAATCTGCGTGTGAGCAAGCAGCTAAATGTGTTGAAGTCGGTGGAGCCAGCTCATTGTTGATGGTGGGGGTGTGAGAAGTATATATCCCCCGGTGACGAAAGGTAGGGCACTCATATAGAATGTGATCCGACCGTCTCTGATGGAAAGCCACATTGGCAGGCTGGAGATGGTCGAGCCTTCCATCGGTGCATAATTGCGTTGAAACGACGACTCCTGTACAGTGGAGAGTTTCTGCCATCAGGTGTGATAGTGAATTGGTCTGTCTTGGGTATCTAACACAGGCAGTGTTCCATGCCTGTAAGATGTTGAATGGGTTAGCAGCGTTGCAACAGGAACGTCGACGATCGAGCGCAGTCTCTGTCTGCATGTCTGCCCGAGCGGTTTTGTTTTCCGTTTTGTTTTTCTTTTTTTTTTTCCTTTTTTTTTTTTTTTTTTTGTGTGATTCTTTGACAGTGTCATGCAGCAGGTGCTTGTTGTTCAATAGAGCCTTATTCACCAGTATATGTGTGTGATGTTCTCTTCTTGAAGCACTGCAGGGCATGCCTCAGAGCAACTAGTGGACCAGATGGAGTGGGACGAGGCAGCCAGTAATGGTTTCCATGGTCTCGTTGAGTATAGGCCCTACTGTGTCCAGCTTCTTTGTGTGAGAGCTATTGCCACCATGCTGGGGCGCCATATTCAGCAGCACTGTGACAGAGCCTGGGATGTTGGTGCATAGAGTGGGGGTGGGGGGGGGGGGGGGGGGGGGGGGATGGGCTAGCACCCCATGAAGATCCAGCAAAGTGGCCACAGTCGGTTATTCTTTGAGATACTTTGCATACTGACTCGAGTGCTGCCGAAAATAAGCTGCCGGTCAAGCTTTCACTCCCAGATAAGTTGTGTAGGATTGTATGGCAGAGGGGCTTCATTGAGGGTGATTGAAGCTATAGGACAATGAGCATCTTTGTTGTTAAGATGGAAGGCAGTAGCGATGGTTTTGGCTTCACTCAGATTGAGTCTAGGTCTTAAGATATGCTGCAAGTATGACCATATCTACAGTAAGTGTTCTTTCTAATTCAGTCCAGATCGTCGGCGTAGCCGATTGTCTAAGAGTGTTTGTGGTAGGTCGCTGACAATACAGTGAAACACCATGGGAGCCAGTACTGATCTTTGTTGGACTCGTTCCTCAGACGACGACAGACGAATTGACTCTGCCCCATCACTGCTCTTAAGAGATACGGTTTGCAAGCAGGTTACATATGAATTGTACAAAATGACGATCCGGGATGGTCATGAGAAAGCTTGCTTGCCAACCATGGTGCACAACGGTTCAGATGCTGCAGTAAGGTCACCAAGATGATGCCTTACGACGCTTTTCAAAGCTTTCCTCAATATCTTTGTGAGTTTTACATCGATGACAGTGCTACGGCACGGCGAAATCCTACTTGTTCTTAGGCAGATGGGAGTCGACGACTGGCTCAAGCGGACAAGGATCAGCCTCGGTTGGTTTGGTTTGGCGGAGTGCGATGATGGTAGCCTCGTCAGGACTGGATGGTAAGCAAAGGGTGTAGAACTACTGAAGCCATTCCAGACATTGTGGGTCGCAGTGCAATCAAGCGAATTGTGGGTTTGCAAGTGCATCAGGAACTCCGCTGGTTAATTATCAGGCCCCCTGATAGAAGAGCAAGCTAAACTAGTGAGAAGGGTGTTGAAAGTGTGATCAGTCCACGCTAGGTGCTCGACGAAGATTGGTGATTCTTTTCGCGAGTTCAGGAATTCAGAATTCATTGTAAAGAGTGAACATCACTTCCTCATCCCAGGATGGGATATAAATGCGACAACAGCCACGTGTGATGGTTCTCCTGAGGCGACTAGTGATGGTCTCGCTGAGACTTCGGAATTCGGTCGAGAACACTACGGTGAACAGAAATTGCATCCAATTAAAAAAATGCAAGGTCAGGATTTGAGGTTGTTGTGTGCCACCTTCCAGAGTAGAAAATGTTGGTTTTTGCGTGGGGTAGATTCAAGAGCTTGTACGTCAGATGGAAGCCCTGTCCTCTCGGTGGATCGATCAAGGTTGGCATTCCTATAGCCCCAGTAAGCTTTGTACTGTTTTAAAGAGACACTGGCAACATTTGAAAAATAGTGCGCACTCAGGATTTTTCAAAATCGTATTTTTGCATGCTTGTAAGCTTGTATTACAAAGCCCTCACCCGGAATGATTAGCCAAATCAGCTTCCTTATGGGTAAACAGAACGATTTTATATGCGCGTCCGCCGGCGACGTTAAACTCAGCAGACGGCGAAAATGGCGTTTTACAAAAGAACACGCACGCCGTATGCAGTTTCCACGCTATGCACACCTGTTGATCGGTCTATAACCTTGGTGGTGTTGATATCAGTGAGTACGAGTAAAACATATTCATGGAATATACACATTTGTTGATTAAAGTTATGGAAAACTTAAAAAGTTGGCCTCCTACAAATTACCTGGCGTCTTTATCCTAATATCAATGGTCCCTATCTGTTTTGGGGTATGTTATTTTTATGTGTAAAAATATATCTTGGTTCTTTCCCACTGGCTTAGACGATCATATTGAGAGCAAATGAAGAAAGAAATAAGAAATTTGCATATTTAGTGAAATGTGCCAGTGCCGCTTAAGTCAGCAGCGTTGATGCAAGTTGCACCATAAGTAGGTAGCGAATCTGCTTGAAGCCAGTGACGTGGACATATACAATTGGGTTCGTTGCCCATTACAGGGTGGAATCTGCAGGTGATCTTGCAATACGTTTCCATTGGAGATGGGTAGCCGCTCTCTGTGTGCAGCTAGAGACAGCCGCAAATCTTCAGGTTGGAACTGTCAGTTGCGTGTTGTCTCTGGAGGAGAATCGCACTGCACCTCCTTGGGCGTTTGTGTAACATGTTCAAAGATGTGATCTTGCCCTAGTGATACCTTCCACATTTAGTTGAAGCACAGAGATGTCATCTGACTTTAAAGGTCCAGGCCCGATCGCGACTACCCTCGTCCAAAACGCCATCTCAGTTCTTCTACCGGAAGTCGTCACCATTTGATATCGGAGAAAGCTTTCCTATTTTTCTCCTTTACCCTGTGAAATCTTTGAGCCCACGGATGGTTGGTTTGGACCAGTTATGAGTGTAGAACAAATGTATGCACCCATTTTGGTCCTCGACCAAAATAAGTTTACACAGTACTCTTGGGGATTAAAGAATCATGTTTTTACCTCTCGCATCAAAAAGAATGAACGATCCGCGCAAAATTTTACAGATGGGGTTTTGGAGTGAAGGTCAATCCATCACGATGAAACGTATGTCCATAAATCGGGCCTCCCCTTTAACACCTCCGATGATGCCTGTCCTCCTGATAAGAGCACGTGTTCCAAAATGGACTATCAGGGTGGTGTCCTCTGACGTGGCATGTGGAGAGCCTACAGTGAAGATCTAGTAAAAGACAATAGGTTTGGGTTTAGCGTTAGCCTCCATGTTGATTATCATTTGCCTGATCGAAATCAGTTTTCGGTTATTCAAAATAATGTTGACATGTGAATAAAAATAATCAGACAGATGGGTGGTACGACAATCAGTCACACGGACACAGTAGTTTATGACACACTGTATGTAAAAGCACTAAGGAGAGCGACGGTATTCCTGCCACACCGGTGTGACAGGAGGGACCATATCTCCTGTTAACCGGTGTTGGGACCCACGGGGGTTGTGACAGGAGATTATAGTCCTATGGATTCATAGTCCGCCCTACAACGGTGAAGAATGTGGCCACTCGATCAGTTGACTTATCAACACAACTTAGTTTAAAGCTCTTTATTCCTATTATCTCCTGTTACACCGGTGTGAAAGCAAGTATAGTCCGGCGGGAGCCCATTGTCCGGGCTCCTGACGATAAACGCGAATAAAGGTGAAACTAAAGATTGCGTGAAGAGTTAACTGAATTGCGCTGCCCCTATTCTCTTACGTTGCTAGCCGCGACTGCGAGTCGCCGGATATAATTACTTCTAAAACGGTTGTAAAAATGAGATATGCGTCCATGAAGAGTCAATGAATCGATTTGACCCTATTCTTCACCGTTGTATGTGGATCTATTGATGTCCGAAGGACCATATTCCTGCCACACCGGCACTGTGAGCTGCCACGACTGCACAAAAATTACCCAACCGTGACTACGTACACTCCGAAGTGTTTTCAAGAAAAGTTGAGTTGACACACCCATTTTACACTCCCATAGCATCTGTTATGCCTCTGGTCACAGCGCCGCCGATTCCGTATCTGCATTGCTAATTGGCCGGCTATTCTTAGACAAGCGCTACGTCATGGGAACTCCCCAGCAGCCAAACGCCTGCCCTTGATGGTGAAAAGAGACATCAGCGGCTCTTATATTCCGGAACAAGCGAATTAAAAATAAAGGTGTGAGCCGAGCCAGCCCCTTGGCGCTGGTACCATGGATATCGCGAAATCGACGAATCAGGTAGTCGATTTTGATGTTAGAAACGGGTTTCCTCACAAAAAAGACCTCTTAGCTCACTATTTTTGAGGCGTCTGGAGTGCTGGCGACTTGAAGAAGCAATCGATAATTGAGCAGTGATATAGGTAAGAAAAATGCTTGTATGAATCGATATTTTTCACGTGTATTTTTATCTTTTTTTTTTAAAAATAAACCTATTATATAAACCTAGTCAACCTAACTAGGACAATTTAGTTAGGTATTTTGGTGCATAAATCTTTACGATAGGCCAAGTATTTTGCGCCAATCTCAGTTGTACAAACAATCCGAATCAATGCTATCTACCGACGGTGCCGAATATTGTTAACAAGGTTGTCTTGATTGTAAGTGTCAGCCAACTCTTAATTTTGCATGTTATCCTCGAAAACTTGTGAACTCTAGCGCAGTGAAGATTTGCCCCAACGGTTCCGCAGGTTGGCCAAATTTACTTTCTGACAGTGATTTGTCAAACACAATGGCCGTCGCATGTGTGCACCAAGGACGACACGTAAATGGGCCGGGTGTTGAGAGCAGAAAGCTTATATTACGGTAAACGTTTCATATAGAAGTCCCGAGCACGCAAATGAGGTATTACAATTCATTGATCCGCTATGACGCTTTTTTAATTGTTGTGCAGTAGCTGCTTGACGCGAATGCCGAATAAAAGGTAATACCTCATTTGAGTACTTGAGACTTCTAGATGAAACGTCCTTTGAATTTTATATAAATTTACAACAGCACCCCTATTCAATAGCCCCAGCTATGTTGGTGGAAAGATAGACGCATTCCAGCATACTACAATACATTCACCTTCAATGATCCCTGTGCAATCGCTAAACATGCGTCGATTGACAGCTTAATGTCTTGTAGTCCTTGGAAGGTTCTACATCTTGTGCACCAACATATCTGGTGGCTGACGTTCATATTGAATTACGGTCTATAGGACTTATTTCATAAACATTATATTTTGTTTTGCTCCAAACCAAAAACCAGTACTATGCATCTAGATCCTCCCTTAATTAATCTGGGTCCCAATTCTAATTACAAAATCGCCTACTTTTATGTATAAATACGCATTTTTTTAGCATTCTCGTGCGCCCCAGGTAAGTTTCCTAGACAATTACCAAATCGTAAAGTTTACAAAAAAATGCCAAATTTTGAAAATGGGGGCCGCTCTTCAAAAAATGATGCTTTAAGTCGCCAATGAAAATGAAACGAAAGATGCTCAACTAGAAAACAAATTCACACACATGTGTAAAGGATAGAATTTTTTAAACCACCCCCCCCCCCCCCCCCCAACAAATCTTTTCACCAAAAACCGTAAGAGCCGTGTTGGATTTCGAAAGTTATCAAGCCGATTTTGGAATCAACAACGCCAGAGTCACTTGTCAAATACAACAAATTTTGATAGGATATTAAAAGATGTCCGATTTAGGGCTATATTTTACTATATCTGCCCAATCTAAATCAAATAGATTTCCATTAAACGGTATCGTTAAGATACGACTTTCTCAAAGAAGATTGACATATATGCCTAAAAGTAAATCGAAATTTAGGCTGAAAAGGACTAAATCTGCAACGCGATATTTAAATTTCTACTTTTGATCACGTAAGTAAATCAAAACGTGTCAACATTTCAATTACATTACGACTTGATAACTTTGCCCATATCAAATAAAGCCATTTTCAAGGTTTGATTTTAAAAATGCGACTGATTTAGACAGCTTTATCAGACATGCCCATGGGTTAGTGGTTTCTATGACCCAACTATTTTCCAGGTCATAGAAGTAACACAACTTATGCTTTTACTTAACAATTACATTAGCGCCATAAAAAAAAATTGTTTGATGGCGCTAACCCGAACGACCTTGACCCTATTTTTATCGCCGACCCTAAATATTTTTTTTTTGCTGTGCAAAAAAAATAAAGTTTAAAAACCAATGACGTCATACTCGCGTACTCTAAAGCGATTGAACAGGAGGACATTCAAAATGACAAATAAAAAGATGATGTTACAGGAAAAAGATGAAGATGACCATGATGAACATTTGTTTTTGTATGATTGTGTCATATATATGTGATTCTGGCTCTATTGTGAAAACATGAAACATAAAAAAAATAAAAATTCAGACCTACCCTACCTATTTTTTCTTATGTTAACGCCCATCAAAACAATTTTTTTTAGGCCGTTATTAATGATACCATGATAGGTGCCCCTATCAGGATAAAATTATTCAAAATGAAGTTTGAAATTCAAATGAGGCTGATAACGGTGTAGATAGACTGTAATTCTAGTCCGGCGTACTCATAGTTCCGGCCTACACCGGTTAGAGAATAGCAGCACTCGATCTCGATTCAGTTGACTCTGCACGCAACATAGTTCACGCTTTATTCCGTTATCATCTATTGAGCCAGGACTGTGGCTCCCGCACAGCCGACTATATCTCCTGCCACCGGTCCAACAAAAGTCCTTGTGTTTAATGGGGACACAATATTTAGTTTGAAGCGCACACCGTCAATCACTTTTCATTAAAAACTTAATATCTTTTGCTTGAATAAAAAAAAAGCTATAATTACTAAGTACACAAGATGGGAAGAGTACTGAATCCTAATATTATTGCGAGTCCTCTCTCAAGATGTCACTGAAAATAAAAAAGAGGATACTAAGTGGGATCGTACGGATCATATCCTATTAGGAGTCATGTCTGGGGTGTTGTCAATGAAAATTACTAAAAGAGGATACAAGGTGCGAGCGAATATTACTGGATCCTAATCCTATTATTAGAAGTACTATCTTGGGATGTCACTGAAAATACTAAAAGAGATTAAAGGTGGGAGGAATTTAAGCCCGATCCTACTCCTATTATGAGTCCATCTGGCTGATGTCACTGAAATACTAAAAGAGATACAAAGTGGCCCAATGCCATACGGACGATCCTAATCCGATTATGAGTGCCTATCTGAGGAGTCACGTGAAAATACATAAAGAGATACAATGGTGGGAATATTACTGGGATCCTAATCCTATTATGAGTACTATCTGGAGGGATGTCACTGAAAATATAAAAGAGGATAAAAGGTGCGAGAATATTACTGCGATCCATATCCTATTATGACGATCTATATGGGGATGTCACTGAAATACTAAAAGAGATACAAAGTGGCAATAGTTACGGATCCTAATCTATTATGAGCTCCTATCTGAGGATGTGCACTGAAAATACGAAAGAGCGACAAACAACGCGTGAGGCATATTACTGCGATCCTAATCCTATTATGAGACATATCTGGGCGAGATGTCACTGAAAATACTAAAAGAGATACACAAGGTGCGGAATAGTACTGAATTCCAATCCTATTATGAGTCCTATCTGGCGATGTTAACTGAAATACTAAAAGAGGATACAATGGAGTGCGAATATACAGCGTTGCGAATAGTTCTGGATCCTATCATCATATTATGAGTTCCTATGTGGGCGGATTCTGTCAATGAAAATACGAAATATAAAAGGGTGGAAAATAATTATATGGAATCTCTAAACCTATTATGAGTCCTATCTGGTGCACAATAGGTAGGTAGAGAATCTGCCCCTGAATCCGAGATTTAGGTGGCTTGTAGACATTGATGACGTCGCTGACATCTACACTATTTCGTCCTTTACCATACCCAGGTTCTTTCAGTAAATCTTATAGCTCTAATCCTGTGTTACCAAATGTGCGGCACCTTCTCTGCCAACAAACAGCGTCCGCAGTGATCTATACTGCTAAGTGGTCACAGTTCCTGCTTCTGCTGTCCGTTCATGGATGCCCAGATTTCTTTTCTCTTAGCTCTTCAGCATGTCCGTGGCTGAATTACTCGTTTCGTAGGCGGACTGATATGGTGAATACTGGTGGCAATCATTCGGTCCTTGAAGTGGTTGCATCATGAATGAAACTGCAGTTACGATTGTTTTGTATTAAGATTTTCTTGTTCGTCTATCGAGTGCAACAGTGCGTCTCAAATCTGATCTGGACAGAGATGAGTGACAAAAGTCTGGCTTAATGAATCAGCAGTTACTTGTCGGTGCATGTTGATCACAAAAGTGGGCGACCAAGATATATTGTCTGTGGTGCTGTTCCACAGCAACAGATAGTGTACTGGGGTCCGTTCGCGAACTTCGTGCGTAAACCCTACGTGTAATAAACTAACTCATGAGTATGTCATACATAAGAGACCATTTTTATACCATTTACACAGTGCTTTGGCTAAGGTGATCCACTCAGGCATGTAATAGTATGCACGTAGATTACGACTGCGTTTCGCGGACGAACCCCTGATCTGCTTTCAGGTTGCCCAACTTCTGCAAGGAAACCTTAGATTTACCGATTCCGTTTCTCTGTTGAGACCTCGCCATTCAGTCCATGAGGGTCAGCTCCAGGCGGAAGTGCCTTACCAGGTTGGTTCATACCAATATATGTTACTTGGTTGATAGCAAGTCTTTCCTTCCACAAGGCGACTCTCTACCTTGGGTGAGTTCTAAAATCTTATAGAGTAAGCATCTGTGATTAACAGTTTCATAAGCTGCTGATAGATCGACGAACACGACTCCCGTTACCAAACCCTTCTCGAAATCATCCTCGATGTGTTGAGTTAGGTACTTGGCTTGTTGTTGATTTGCCTGACTGGAAACCTGCTTGTTCTGGTATGAGGCGTTCATCTATCACAGGTGCGATACGGTTGAGCAGGAGACGTTCAAAGAGCTTGTAGGAGCTTGTTGGTATGGCTGAGAAGTGATATGGGCCATAGCTCATGCGATTAAAAGGATCTTTTCCAGACTTTAGGAGTGCCATAACATGTACTTTCCTCCAGATTTTTGGGAACCTGTGGGAAATAAGGCATCAATTGTAGAGCTCAAGAAGCCACTCCTTTTGATACTGGGCCAAAGTTTTTTCAGATTCTAAGTTGAGGCCTACTGCTTTTCTTGGTTGAAGTTTAGCATTGCCGGTTTCCAGTTCGTCCATGTTAAAGAGGTGACTGAAACCAGGGTAGCCTCTATACCTCTTAACGATCTAGTTTAATCTTCTTGGGCTTCTTGCTGCAGTTGCCACTAAAAAGCAGTTTTGATTTCCTGATTTGCCTGAAGATGTTGTCGCTGAGGTTGGTCTTTGTTTATGCTAAAAACACCGAGTATTTGATTGTCAATGAGGATAGCAATTATGATGAATTATCAGCCCAACTTTTCCAAAAAAAAAAAAAAAAAAAAAAGGTGCGATACGGTTGAGCAGGAGACGTTCAAAGAGCTTGTAGGAGCTTGTTGGTATGGCTGAGAAGTGATATGGGCCATAGCTCATGCGATTAGATGGATCTTTTCCAGACTTTAGGAGTGCCATAACATGTACTTTCCTCCAGATTTTTGGGAACCTGTGGGAAATAAGGCATCAATTGTAGAGCTCAAGAAGCCACTCCTTTTGATACTGGGCCAAAGTTTTTTCAGATTCTAAGTTGAGGCCTACTGCTTTTCTTGGTTGAAGTTTAGCATTGCCGGTTTCCAGTTGTCGCTGAGGTTGGTCTTTGTTTATGCTAAAAACACCGAGTATTTGATTGTCAATGAGGATAGCAATTATGATGAATTATCAGCCCAACTTTTCCAAGATATATAGGTAGTGAACTCAGGAAGATTGACAATTTCAAATACATTGGATAATTTGTTGCGGATAGTAAGGACTTCCTCTTACGTAAAGAACAAGTATTGAATGCTTGTAACAAGCTCCACCACATCTGGCAATCTGGCATCTCCAAGTCGACAAAAGGTTGCCTTCTTCAGAGCTCGCATGGAAAACATTCGTTTTATACAGATCCGAAACCTGGACCATGAAGGAGCTTCAAGATCACATTGGTGGGAACTATACCGGGCTTCCTCTGAGAGTGCAGTACATCCTGTCTCCTGGCGGGAACACAAAAAACACAACTCAAACATATGGTGACCTCCCTTTCGTCTTCTCTATTTTTGCCAAACGTCAGGTTCGTTTTCTGGCCATAGCTTCATACCAAGAATCACCAAGAACAACAGGAGACCATGCCCAAATCAAGATAGACGATCCTTCAACTGCATCAATACGATTACTAGAGACATCCAGCAAGAATTGGAGGATCTGCCAAATCTTAAGAGCAACAAGACTTCCTGATTGATTTGATGAAGATGATGATCATGATAATAAAATATAAAATATTATTACACAAGAATTTTGAATATGAACTGAAAGCGAATTCCAAACATTTGCATATCAAAGATTGACTCGAGCAATAACCATGCCTAATGTGCAAAAACCTTTCCAGTTGGGAAAAAAATCTTTTACAGGCCGGGTATTTATGTTTCTGTATAATGGTACCATTAGATATGAAACTTTGGCTGGTTATAATTTTTTAGAAATTCTCGTGATCCTAGCACCTTAATTTTTGTTTTTGCTAGATATTCTCAAAAAGGTTATTTCCAATATTTTTAGTTGATTCTGACAGTGCGTTTTGATGTTATGAGTAAAAAATGTTCATATCACAGTGTCTGTTTACCAACAGAAAATACAAACTACAAATTGCTTTCCTGGAGTAGATCGAATCTGCATTAAGATTAGGTACACACACTATATACCTGGGCCAATGGTTCAGATGATCTAAAATCTAAACTTTTTATGTAAATCAGGGGACACGGCTATGGCTCACAAAATGCCACTGT
Source organism: Ophioderma brevispina (assembly GCA_023653785.1). Classification (NCBI taxonomy): domain Eukaryota; kingdom Metazoa; phylum Echinodermata; class Ophiuroidea; order Amphilepidida; family Ophiodermatidae; genus Ophioderma; species Ophioderma brevispina. Next base: position 5,662 of record JAMKCH010054726.1, on the reverse strand, counting down.
ACTCCATGCAGTTCATGGCAGTTAAACCATGTTCCATTATTCAGAATAACAACCGGTTTCAACTGGAGTTTCAACTTTCAAACAAAATGAAAACAACAACTTACTTATGTCTTCCTTTAGTTCATCTTTTATTTTATCACTACAAAATAAAATGTTAAAGTTTTCTGACTGTGAATCCAGAATCTGTCCCTGAATTAAGTTGTTAAAAGTCTTAAATGTATAGTGATCATAAACTATTGAAGTACATAGTACCATAAATAGTATATATTACGCTTAAAGGCTGACTCAGAGATTTCGAAATATAATTATTTTGAGTAGAAATTTAAAATAGTCATCTAGAACTAAAGATAGTCACCTAAAATGTTCAATTCCAAAGTTATCGGATTTTCCGTTTTCATGCAGTAAACATTTATGCACAGTACAACAGTTCCATAGGATACCGTGTATAACAAAAATTCCGGATCCGGAATTTTATAACAAAGTTGTGATTTTCTATATGAAGGACTTCGATTTGAGCTTAGTTATTTCACACAATGATTAGTATATGGACAAGCATTATGTACATGCAAAAAAACTTGATTTGTTTGAAAATTGAGTGCGCCCTCATCGGGAAATCTCTGAGTCAGCCTTTAACTGATGCACAGAGCATTACCTTAAAGATCAACTTACTTCCCTTACTGACCATCTGCCATTAAATCAACCACTTGTTGCATCCCAAGAGGAAAATCTGACAATCACGGCAAAAAGTGAGGTAGCGGTATTCTTGTCAGATCTAGGAGCAATTTTCCACTAACTTAAGGCAGGGGTCCGCTCTGTGATTTTTTGTCAGGTGGGTTTTGAAGCAACTACTGGACATTAGAGATATATATACAACCAGTTTTACATGATTGAATATGGTGTAGTTTTAAAGGTGCAATGAGAGATTTCACATATCAGGTGTCCCTAAAAAATATGGAAAGTACTGATTTTTGCCCTGATGTAAAGCTTTCCATACAAAATATCCCCATCTAAAAGAATTAAGCAGAGAAATGTTTCTTTAATATAAAAATTGTGCAATTTCAAATTTCATATAGGGGCAAATACAAAATTCGCCCTATGTTTTATAATGAAATATAAGTAAATCAAAACCGCCTTTTTTCTCTCTTTTAAGACATTTCTGTAGCCAAATACAAAGGTAAGAAATCTATTGAGTGTCTAATCTATATGAAATTACTATTATGACACAATATTTGGGTGTCTCAAAATCTCTTGTTGCATCTTTAAGCTATGTCTGCTCACAGAAAACTGAAATATGTATAAAACAACATTAATCAAAATTCTAATTGCACAGCAAACACACAAAACTTTTTAAAAAAGTAACAATCACAAATAAATTAAAACTTTTCAACTCTAATAATCTTTGCTTCTTCCTCATTTGGAGAAAAAAATAAAATATAATAATATTCTTAACCATTTTTACTGGAAATTATTAATTTCATGAAATGTGCACCAACACCATACATAGAATGGAATTTTAACGTATTGGTTTTGACAGATGTGTACCAATTCTTAAACCACTTAAAACATGTTATAGGATATTGATTTTGCATATCTGTTTCAAAACAGCAAAGGCCCATAATTGTTTGGCATTTCTGTGTTTATGGCAGTTTCATCAAAAAAAAAATTCTTGGCACAATATTTTATATAATTTTGCATAAAAAGTATTTTCTTTCAAGCACAAAAGACAAACGGTGTATAACAGAATGCATACCCAAAAAACTAAAGACTACTATCATCATGCTAGTTTGTCTATCTTTTCTCCCTTCTCCCTTTAAATCATACATACAAGTTTGGTTTGGTGCAGGCCTGTAACCAGGGGGTGGGGTGGATGCCCCCAAAACCCTAAAAAGAGAAAAAAAGGCCAAAAATAGATTTTTTGGCGGAGCGAGTGCAAAAATGAGGGTTTTTTTTTGTTTTTTTGCCCCGAAAAGGTTTAAAATTTCAGTAAAAAAGTCCACTTTTGCCAAATTTGCCTTCCCCCCTTTTTTTGGAGGGGAAGTCCCCTTTTTAAAAAAATTCACCCCCCCCCAAAAAAAAAATCTTGGTTACGGGCCTGGTTTAGTGTAAAGCTTCAAATCTTCTACCTATTAAGCAAAGTTGGCCATACCAGTAAGTATATAGGGCCAATTCTCACGAAAATGACACCAATTGAGTTTGAAAAAGTAAAAAAAAAAATTGTCACGATTTTTGTTCTTAATGCAATGTTTTACTTGAAAGATGTGTCATTGATAAAGCGGAGACAAAACTGCGAAAACAACCACCTCTCAGAATTTGGCGAAAGCAGGCTTGCACAACACATTTTGTGTGTAAAAAGTATAGGGTTTTATTACGTTATAAAAAATGAAAAATCCATGGGAAATCCCCAAAGACTATTTCCATCAGAGAAACTTAGGACCACCTTTAATTTTTTTATATAAGACAATGATTGATTCCTGCCCCTTGTCTTTTTTATCTACTCCTTGTCTCCTACCTCCTGTTTTCAGCTTATCCCCCCCTATTTCATCCTACCTCTCCACTCCTACTTTTTCCTCCAATAATTAATAATTTGACAGTACATGGGACAAATTAATCTTTTGTTTATTACGTTATCCGTTAAAGTTAAACAGGACACAAAATTCATGCTTATAACCAGGAATCAAATATTTTGACCATTTTGTGCAAGTCATTCAGGTGGTCAAATCCAGTCAAATGGTAATGGTCTTGATGTCACATGTAACAAAAACACAGTCTGCCCATCAGTCAATAATGGTTAATAAACTAAACTGAAACTAAATAAGGTAATAAACCCTTGTGCACCCTACATTGACCAGGAAGTACATATCTTGAGTTTCTATTATGTTTGTGATGAGGGAATGAAGGCCTATACCTACCTCAAACTAATGATATTCCTTACTTAATTGCGGAGAAAAATGGTAACGTAATAAACATCCTTAACATGGTAGATTTTTTTCAAGTTCGATCTTAACCGGTCCTTAAATTTGCCACTTGATTGCAAGCATAATTTTCCATTAGCATTCAGTGTGCCTCTAAAAGGTACCAGAACCTTTATCTTAATACTCGTTTTATATTTTGAATTTAGTTGAGATGCGGATAACGTCATAAAACCATTTCTATTGGCACCTTATTTTTGTCTCTGAAAAATTAAACGTCAGGCAAATGAAGCTTAAACAGTATCATGGAATTTAACAACGTGTTTAAAACCATCCAAAACTAATTTTTCCAAGAAATTATAGTTAGGTCTTTTTTAGGAATTTTTAAAAATTGGATATGGAATTGGGACAGCCATTTTTGCCATTTGGCGGTTTGAGGGCAAAGGTGTCACATAAAATCCAACCGAAAGTATAGAAAACTATATATGCCCAAATTGGATTTTATTAGTTCAATTGAACTATAAAACAGTGTATCCACAAAAGCATTGTGTAAGAAAATGGTGGCATCCCCCCAAAGGACGGCAAACACGCAATTGGCGTACTTTTCGTGAGTAAATTGGCCATAGGTGATGCACATAACCGGAAAATATATTATGAAAATCAGTACTCTATTGAATTAAGTTATTGTAATCGGATTACAAGCTGCAGTAGGGATATTATACTGACTCTTTACTAGTCATGACACCTGTAAACCATCCTAATTCTTATGTTCTGGTTAAATCGCTCTAATGTATTGAACTCTTAAAAGAAAATTTTCTTACTGTTATTTAGTGATAACTTAGGAATCATGATTTATATTGGATTCTCCCATGGCCATTAACCATGCGTGGCACTTAACGGTGATTGTTCCATTTTTTGTCTATCGTGTTATTTACCTTAAGGGTCCATGGCACGATCGCTATAGGCCTCGTCCCAGAGCCCCAGATTTTGCCGGGAAGTGGTCAACATTTTGGAATCAAGAAGAAAGTGCTATTTTTCTCATTTACCCCGTGAAATCTTCGGCCCAGGATGTTTGGTTTGGAAGTTATGACGAAAATGTGCTCCAATTTGGTCGACCATTATTAATTACTCTATGGGGCTTACAAAATCAGTTTTTAGCTCTCGCATCAAAACGGTTTGAAATATCGGCGCGAAACTTTACAGATGGGGTTTTGGAGTGAAGGCCAATCTATTAAGATGAAAACTTCATATTCTTAAATCGGGCCATCCCCCTTTAATATGGGAGCCTGACACTTGTACACACTGACCACCAATTACCATGGGAAGCAAACTTGCGGTTTTGATGCTAGACGTGATAATGCATAGTGCAACGCCCTATTCACTACTGTGCTAATATTAATGGTTAACCAATAATATGGCAGTTTTTTGTTGGTATCTTGGGAAAGAAATGGATATGAAAGCTGAAATTTTAGGAAGATGATGAGAAAAATATGCTCTTTCATCTGATATAAAAATTGATACTACTTCCGGTTAAATCAGGGAGGGTCCCAAAGACGATCAGAACAAGCACATTTAATGAACAGAGTACCAATATTCTAGGGTTACTCTTAAGGTATTGCCTCTCAGAATCTCCTGATTGCAAAAACAATTCCATAGCTATATAAAAGGTTTGCACTGACAGCAGATGCTCTTTTATGTACAAGTGTGTATATGTACATGTGTGTGCTTGCATGTGTGTGTGAGTTGCATGCGTGTGAGTATGCATGTGTGCATGCACTTGGAGGTCAAAGGTCACCTCAGTAGCACAAGAGGATTTCCCCATGCCCTTCTCACACCAATTTCCACCCATGATGTCCAGTTCTTTTTGTCCAATACTGTTGACTATATGACAACCCCCCCCCCCATGTGACACTGTACATTAACCATTATCAAATATAACATCTATGGTAAACTATGAATAGTACTGTGTAAATAAAATATCTTATCACTGATGAGTACTAGGAATGTCCGTAATCCAATAAGCAATTTTTTTAAATCAGTGCAACCAGACTGGTGTGCACTCTGTGGACATTCTTAATTAGTATATTGTTTTGTGTCTGCTACAGTAACTACAATGAATACCCTGACTGAAGCTGAAATCAAGGGTGCATGCGTGAGTTAGGGCCTTCCGTTAGTCAACCCTCGAAATGTACTTTTAAAGCGAAAGGCCAGGCTAATAAAATCTAGTAAGCAAAATACATAGGCACTTCTATTTTTTTTTTACATGACAATACAATAATGAAATTTAACAATTACTGTATCAATACCCTGGGATCAATACTGTAATTTTAATCAGCCCACGGTGGCTCACAGGAAATAAAGGCTACACTGACATAAAATGTATATGGTATCCCAAATTATCATTCAGTAGACATGAACACTGTAATTTCATTGGTTCATAACCCTTTGAGATATTTCTGCATCACTCACAAGCAATAGATTCCACAGCATACAGCGCTTTATCAGCATCTCAATTTATATAGAGAGACATGGCCCAAACGTAATCTAGTACGATACGGAGTGCGTGTGCGTGCTGTACTGTTCGCTATTTGCTTTGCAACTTGCAGTAATATAAATCACTTGTTCAAAGGCCGAGGCAAAAAGTTGAGCTATAGGCCTATGAATCTAATTAAATGAAATTAAAATAGGGTCAGTTTATGTTTTAATAAAATTGTTAGTAAATTCATGTCTGCTTAATGATCAATTTGTTATCC
>JAMKCH010054725.1:0-28429 GCA_023653785.1 Ophioderma brevispina | reverse complement strand
TAATAGTAATTTCTTGGCTATTGGTAAAAATAAACTATCGGCCAATCTTGAATTTTGGCTGCCATTTTTTAAAGATAAACAAGTTCTAAATTAATTTTAAAAGAAATAATCATTTTCGGAAGTTTTCACAAGGGTTAGTATTCCATACCTTAACAACTTAATGGCAACCTTTTTAGAGATTTGAATAGCGATCTTCAGCAGCACGAATTTCTCTTTTGCGCATTTTGGGAAAATTCAATATGGCTACTAATGTTTGATTGTGCTTTACTCTCAGAACTCTTTGGTGTGGTTTTTTTTATAGATAATACGTATATATTTGGCACTTAAATAATTTTGTATGGTATATGGCATAAATGACTTCATGTTTTTGGGGATGATATAGGTTCATAAAAGAGTACGCACTAAATAGCGGCCATTTTGATTTTTTTGGCAATCTAATTTCGCACACAATTCTGAAATTGCATCAGGCAGTTTTGTGATCCTAGAGTAACCATAGATCATATCTAATCTTGTAAAGTTATGTTCTAAATTGTTATCACTGGGTGTCAACTTTTATGGTTGAAAGTCCCTGCACTACTTGTATCTGCTTGCCAACGTTTGGGGGAAACCCTGTACTCATACAGTTGCACTCAGGTGTGCTGCTCTTTGTCTTACAACTGTGCGAGTTGTTGTTCTAGAACCGCCTCGTTATCTCCAAATTTCGAAGTTATAGTTTATAGTAATTCACCCCTCGTGTCACATCTAGTACTTTTCCGTAGGTATGGGCATTGAATGAGGTGTGTGCATGGGTGGAAATTTTAAACATTCCACGCTACACTATTGAAACATGTAGTCAGTTAGCAGAGAAAAATTCAATTCTATGCTTAGAAGCATTCAATTCAACTCTCAAAACATTGTAACTAATCGCCTTTGCTTCAGTGGTATTTCCCAATTTAACATGGATTTGAATGTTATTGACTTTTAAGAGAGCGCCCGTGTAATGGAAGCTCAAGTGGGTCCTTTTGCCTTATCCCTAGATCAACGATCGTTTAACCCAGGGTAAGGAAACCTTATCTGGGTTTAACGATTCGTTAATTGGAGATAACAAAGCTGAATCCCGAATAACGCGCCTATCTGGGGGGTTAACATCCTTATCATGGAGATAAGAAAACTTAACTCTAAATAACAATCGTTATCGGGGTTAACAAACCTATCTTAGGTTAAAGTCGTTATTTCGGGTTAACAAGGCTGAACCCCAAATACGATCCTTATATGGGGTTAACAATCCTTATATAGAGATAACAACGCTTAATTCTAATTAACGATCGTTATCTGGGGTTAGTAGAAGACCAGCCTGCAGATCCCGTGACCAACTCTGGAGACAAAGATTTGAAGGTGTCTTGGGAGTTCCCTATCGAGGTTGAAGGTTTTTGACTTGGGCATGCCGCATCAATGTTCTGGCATTTTGGAGAAGGGGCAAACAAAGTTAACACGGGTGGTATAAAATTGAGAACTGTCGCACCTGAATTAATATGCATGTTCAAATTAATTCGCCTTATCATACGGAACTATAAAAAATGCATAGTTTGTTAAGATCCGACTTTCAAATTGAGGACACTATGGCCAAAAATGTCCAAAGGTCAATGCACTTTCAGTCAAGGTCAAATTGCTTAGATTTAAAAAACGATTTTAAAATGTAAGTGTCTAATTATATGTTTTCGTGTATACAAATTCAATTTTGCAACTTTAATAATTCAAATGTTAGTGTGACCTTGAAATGACAACATGGCGGCCCCTATCTTCAGATTCAAGGTAAAGACTAACATTTGTAATGTTAAAGTAAAGCCAAATTCAATCCAGAGGACCAATGACCCAAGCCCTCAATATGGGGTGTACACAGATTGGGTCAGTGAATTTGAAGAGAAATATTAATTTTTGGTGCAATATCTAGAAAATCTTCTTCTCCCGCAATTCAAGAGCTATAAGCACCAAAAGGGTCTAGACCCTGAATCATGCTTCATATGGAGTGTACACAGCTAGTGTTTGAAGGTCACCTGGGCAGAGATGGGGGCATTTGTGCAAAATCGGGTGGGGGGGGGGTATTTCAGGTTTCAAGGTCAATACTAACATTGCTACTGTTAGAAGTTGCAAAATTGAATGGTCATACACGAAAAACATATAATTAGACAACTTTACATCTTCAAAAATCGGTTTATATTAACCATTTGACCTTGACTGAAAGTGCATTGACCTTTGGACATTCTTGGACAGATGTGGTCGTTATTTTTGGGGTTAACAAAGTGATCCCTAAATAACGATAGTTATCTGGGGTACAATCCTATCTTAGGGTAACAGTTGTTATCTGGGGTAACAAACCTGAACCCTAAATAACGATAGTATCTGGGGTTAACCAATCCTATATTAGCTTAACAGTCGTTATCTGGGGTTAACAAAGCTGACCCTAAAATAAACGATCGTTATCTGGGGTTAACAATCCTTATATTGGGTTAACAAAGCTGAACCCTAAAATAACGATCGTTATCTGGATTTAACAATCCTTATGTGTCGTTATCTGGGGTTAACAAAGCTGATCCCTAAATAACGATCGCTATCTGGGGTTAACAATCCTTATCGTAGGTTAACAAAGCTGAACCTAAAATAACGGATCGTATCTGGAGTTAACAATCTTTATGTGTCGTTATCTGAGGTTAACAAAACTGAACCCAAATAAGATCTTATCTGGGGTTACAATCCTATCGTTATGTTAAAAGGTGGTATCTGGGGTTAAAACAAACCTGAACCTAAATAACGATCGTTATCTGGGGTTAACAATCCTTATTCTGGGTTAACAAAGCTGAACCCTAAATAACGATCGTTATCTGGATTTAACAATCCTTATGTGTCGTTATCTGGGGTTAACAAAGCTGATCCCTAAATAACGACCGTTATTTGGGGTTCCATTTCGTTAACCCAAGATAACGCCCGTTATTTAGGGTTCAGATTTGTTATTCCTAGATAAGCTTTGTTAACCCCAGATAACGATCGTTATTTGGGGTTCAGCTTTGTTAACCCAAGATAACGACCGTTATTTGGGGTTCAGCTTTGTTATCTTGAGTTAAGGAATCGTTATCCCTAGTTAACGGATCGTTATTTGGGGATAACCCTCCCTTATCAGGGATAAGGCGAAAGTACACACTTGAGCTTCCATAATCGTTATTAGGGGTTCAGATTTGTTAACCCAAGATAACGACCGTTATTTAGGGTTCAGATTTGTTATTCCTAGATAAGCTTTGTTAACCCCAGATAACGATCGTTATTTGGGGTTCAGCTTTGTTACCCAAGATAAGGCCTGTTATTTGGGGTTCAGCTTTGTTATCTTGAGTTCACGGATCGTTATTTGGGGTTCAGCTTTGTTATCTTGAGTTCACGGATCGTTATTTGGGGTTCAGCTTTGTTAACCCAAGATAACGACCCTTATTTAGGGTTCAGATTTGTTATTCCTAGATAAGCTTTGTTAACTCAAGATAAGGATCGTTATTTGGGGTTCGATTTTGTTAACCCAAGATAACGACAGTTATTCAGGGTTCTTTCTTTCTTTTCTTTGCTTTCTTTCTGTTAGTCGTATCACAGGACGAGCTCATCCCACCAACTTGGGAGTCATATCTGTGTGCCGGAGTGTTCTGAGTTTAGGTGATTAATTTTTCGCTTTGGAGATTCTCTGTTGCTGCTGTGTCTAAGGTCGACTTGATTCCTCTTATTTCTTTGAGTCCTTGAAAGGTACCTACTGCCTACTGCTGCTTGGTTAAGTTGATTCCAATCTGCATTGTTCTCGGAAAAAACGATTCTGTGAACGTCCCTTCTTGACCATGGTCCTGTGAGCTTTTTGTTGTTTGTCCTTGACGATCTACCCCCTTCCTGTGGGTTCAGTATGTGGTCGGCATTGATGCCAACTTCCTTGTTGACAATTTTGTAAATCATTTGTAATCTGGTTTTCTTTACTTGTGATCCTCAAGAATTCCCAGTTTCACTCTTTTATCACATTTGGGTGACACTCTGTTCCTGCTGTTAGTTTTTCAAGCAAAATCTTGCTGCCTTCCTCTGTACACTTCAAAGCCACATAATGTCCCATTTCTTGTAGGGATCCCACACTGCACTGGCATATTCCAGAATGGGCTTACCCAGAGTCTGTATGCAAGCTCTTAAGATATCCCTTGTACAATACGAGAGATTCCTCTTGAGGAAGCCAAGAATTTTGTTGGCTTTGACGGTGGTTTTCTTATAGTGGACGTCCCATTTGAGTTTGGTTGGGTTGTGTCTATTCCACTCCCAAGTATGATGAAGAAGAATTTTTTAGTGGTTCACCACAAAAGGTATAGTCTCTATCAGGCGCGTTTTTTTGACGAAATCTTCATGACAGAAAAAAAATGCAAGTATTATATAGCGCTTTACACAACGGTCTCAAAGCGCTTTACATTTATTCCGGCTGTCACTAGGATATATCAAAATTTTCACATATTTGAAAACTTCGGCAGCCAATTATACGGCGCACATATTACTTACCCCTAACAGCTCCCCATTTACCCTGGTGAAGTGAGGCAGGAGATAAGTGTCTTGCCAAGGAACACAACACTTGGCCGCGCGGGGCTCGACTCACCACCTAAAAAAATGATCATGAGTCCTGCGCTTTTCCTCTAGAACCACACGTGCTCACTTTATGCAATTAAAAGACATAGCCCATGTATCCTGCCATTTCTCTAAGTGGTGAAGATCTTCTTGTAGATTCAGATTGGTTATTCCTAGATAAGCTTTGTTAACCCCAGATAACGATCGTTATTTGGGGTTCAGCTTGTTAACCCAAGTAAGACCGTTATTTGGGGTTCAGCTTGTTATTTGAGATTTTTGAGTTTCAGTGCCAGCTGGCTAGTAAACTATAACATGTGAATGGTCAAGCTGAACTTTTCTATATATAGCAAAAGAAGGAATTTTTGAGAAAATTATCTCAAACTTCAAGATCTATGTCAAACGGTAAACTCGAGATTAAAGGGATTATTTTAAAACTCCTTACAAGTGTGTGCGTCTGGACGTCACGATGGGATGATGTGTGGCTAGCAAGCTCCACCGATTAGCCAGTCAGCCCGACTAATTTCGATTGCAACGATTACTTTTCTAATAAATGATGACATGAGAACCTGATCTATATAAAATCGTTGATCATATATTTTGGAAACTCGTCTTGTGGAAAAACTGTCCTTATAAAAAACTACAAAATTATTTTGAAACATGGGTCGGTCCGAGACAAAAATAAACAAACTGGAATATCAAGGGCAACGGATGATGGATCGATTCGAACTGAACAAGCGATGAATCGGCGGGAAACCTTGAACAGGGACAAAGCAACACATCGGAAAAACCGGGAATTTTTCCCCCCCCCTTTTTCTTATAGTCGTTATTTTTAATGATTTGACCCAAAACAAGTTGCAACGAAACCATTTCGGTGGTAATATACTGTGAAATTGTCTAAAAATAACATAGTACGTTTACCAAAATCTATCTAGTGGAACATGTTGAAAATAAGGGGCAACATTTGGTACAGGTTTAAAAAATTAGAATTGTTCGAATTGATTTTTAAATGATGTACCATTTATTGGGCTACATCCTTCAAGGTTAAAAAGGGGTTTAGTTTTCCCTATCTGTGAGTTATAATTTCAGTACATAGGCACATAACAGTTCAGGTCATCCTGGGGTAAAATTCACAAATGGCCGATTTTATCGACTGGTTTAACTGTTCAGTTTTTTGTCCCACTGATAAGTAATGTAACATAGATTCTTTGTTTAAAAAAACGTTCTATATAAGAATTACAAGCTTTGACTAGTGACCGTCCCATAGCCCCTGTATCCCCACAGGTCACATTTTGCGTTCCAATTATGCAACGAATATATAGAATGGTGCACCAGTAATATTTTTTTCGGCTCCTGTAACCATTAGAACGAACAATTTGACACCATTTTATAACGAACGGATACAATCTGAAAATTACCCCCATTGTGACCTTGACTTATTTTGACTCATAAAACTTTTGACTACAACCTGCAATAGGGCAAACTATACTTTTTTCAATCCTGGAAGGCGACGAACACGTTAGCGTTTTGATCCTTTTCATGTTTTGACCCCTATATAAACCTTACCCTTAAAAATATATGTTTCAACTCCTTAATTTGGTACCGTTTGATTATGTTGTTTTTTAAAGGTTTTGCTCGATACAATGCTGGAGAAAATGATTCTGTTGCAATTAGTTCTGGGTTAAGGCGTCATCTATTAATTTTGACTGGCTAACGCATCTATTGTATCTATTCGTGATGAAATGACTGAAATGAAGAGGGAATTGTCAAGACAAACTAACAGAAAATCAGAGAAGAGATCAGGAAGGTAAGAGATGAATAGTAGCCTAAAAGAAAAGGTATGTAACATGGAAAAAGCCATCGAGTCTCACGCTTGAAAGGGACTTGATGACCTCGGAATGTAACAATACCAGCATTGGGTCAGAGGAAAGGAAGAGAAATGAAAAGTGGAAAACTGATGCTTCCGGAACAGAAATACATGAACGCAAAACTAAATCTTCTTTTATGGAGTTCCTGAAAGTAAGGATGAGGATGGACATTGATATGCATGAAGTGTATACTGTAAATGGGGAATGTAAGGAATATGGGATTATCCCAGAGGAGGGCTTCGTAAAGTCTACGCTGCTAACGGTGACACGACTCCCAAAGCGCCAAAAGAAAATTGTAAATGGAGCTACCAGCCCGAGACCAATTATTTGCCAGATAGTCCACATGCCTGATAGGAACTTTTTCGGCGATGGAGGAAACTAAACAAAGGAAGCAAAATTCGCGTTCAACAAGATCTTCCTCCTAGTATGAAACGTGAACTCCCCTGTTTAGTGCGCGTTTGGTGAGATTGCTTATAGGCATCGAACTCAGGAGAACAAAATAACTCGCATAAGTAGAGTTGTAGATACGCGTGTGGTGCTTGAAGTCAAGGTAAGGAGGATGAGGACAAGTGCTGGAATCCTAACTAAGTGAAACTTGAACAGAACTCATGTGGAGTAAACTGAAATTAGCTCTAAGATGAGAAAAACAATCAATATTATGTGATTGAAGGGTGATTTTGATCAGATTTAATTTATCCCCACAAAATGGTGTAACTAATATCGATTATTACTGTGGACCTGAGTTGTGGACAAAGCTATGGGAGTTCATACAAGTATATATAATACAAATTACACTGTTGGAAATGAGTCTTAAAAAGCGTGTGTGGGCCGTTTTTGATTTATCAGATTGAATACAATCCATATTGCACAATGTACTCCATATCGCTAATCGGTGCAGTAAAGCCAAACCTTATGTTCGGCCTATACCCAGCTCCTGCGTCTGAGTCGAAGAGCACGTTTCATTTTTTTACGGACTCGGATCCTGCATGCCATGCACGGAGTGGTGAGTTGGAGTAGGCCTATAATTATAAGCCATTTTAATATCATCACGATTGAATACATTAACGGCAAACGATTTGAGCTTGTTTAAAAATATCAAATATATCTATTCACTGTTGGGACCTTCAGTGAATATTTAATGTTGCAATTATCATCCATCCTTCTATATATCCCGTGCCTTTTGTTCCTTAAAATTTTTTTTTGGATGCGCCGCCAGCTGCCCCCTGCCCATCACAAAGAAGACAGCAGTTAGTGCTCATATTAATCTAAAAATTGTCTCACAGTGACTTACTTGTATTTCAAGGTAGATATCATACAAAATGTACTAAGTAAATGGGACTATCCCCAAACGTTCACAAATGTTTCAAAATATGGTACGTAGTACTGTCCATCGGAGAGTGGATGTTAATTATTATATTCGGGCTGACTAGGCTTTAGGTATGTTCGCATTAAGGTTTTTTGCAATGTGTTTTCAGCAAAATTTCGCGTTTCACATATAGATCTTCCCCTATATGAAAAACATGAACGTGGCGCGTTTGGCTGTTAGATTGCTCATCGCTTCGTACTCAGGAACAAAATACACTCTGCATAGAATAGAGTTGTAATACTCGTGTGGTGCTTGATTCACAAGTAAAAGGAGAGAGACACGGTGCTGGAATCCATACTAAGTGCCACTTGAACAAGAACTGCATGTGAGTAAACTGTTACATAGCTCTACTAAGATGAGAAAACAATCAAATGATTGATTGAAATGGGTGATTAATTGATCAGTTTAATTATACCCCAAAATGGTGTACACTAATATCTATTATTACTGTGACCTAAGCTGTGATAAAGCTAGGGCACGTTGCATACAAGTAATATCTAATACAAATCTACACTGTTTGTAAATGGTCTTAAAAAAAGCGTCGTTTTGGCGTTTTGATTTCTAAGATGAATACTCCCTATTGCACAATGTACTACCATCTCGCTAACTCGGTGCATAAAAGCCAAACCTTTAATGTTCGGCCTAATACGCACTCCTGCCTCTGAGGTCGAAGCGCACGTTTCATTTTATCCGTGACTCGGGATCCTGCATGCCATGCACTGTAGTGGTGGTTGGAGTATGCCTATTAATTAAAGCCATTTAATAGCATCCGAGGGAATACTTCAACGCAACACTTATGATCTTGTTTAAAATTCAATCTAATCTATGCACTGTTTTGGGACCTCAGTTTTAATATTACTGTTCAATTTATAATCCATCCTTCTATATATCCCGTGCCTTTTGTTCCTTAATATTTGGGCATTGCGTCTCCCCGCATCACAAAGAGACAAGCAGTTAGTGAGCTCCATATAATCTATAAAATCGTCTAACAGTCATTACTTCTTTTCGTATTTCAAGTAGATATGCATCAATGAATCCACAGTAGATGGGACTATCCCCAAAGTTCACAAACGTTTTCAAAAATATGGTTACGTTATACTGTCCATCGGCGATTGGATTTATTATTTATTCGGGGGCTGAACTAGCTTTAGGTATGTTCGCATTAAGGTTTTTCTTGCCCATTGATGTGATTTTCAGTATTAGTTTGAAGTTTTTATCAATTGACAATGTTTTAATGCTTTTGTGATACATTTTGTCATTTTTGTGATGTGCCCTGTTATAATGTTGCAATTTATGTGTGTGTGCTCCAAAATTAATCAAACAATAGTCAAAAGGATATTCTCTAAGCAAAAATGTTAAGGGATATTATTCAGAGAAATGGATAAATCAAAACCTAAACGATTCCAAGGTATAGACTCCCATAGATGGAGTGCGCCACTACTGTAATCAAGACATTGAACTCTAACTCTGATATGAGGACGATGTAACTGATCTAAATGAGTCCCCACATTTTAATGTAAGTGATTTGGACTTTAAAAATACGACAAATGAAAATGATTTTTCTAAAACCCATTAAGATTTGATTGTATTCGAACACAAAAATTATATATGTAATAAACAATGATAATTATAACATTCACGAATGCTCATATCTCACTTCCGACATGTTCTCTAGACTTCCAACGCAAGCTTTGAATTTTTAGTTTTTGCATGCCAACATAAGAAGTCGTTCAAAATTGTCGATAAATTCCAAAGATTGCATTAAAACACCTGAATTGTGATTTTTACATTATCGTATTCTCAGAAACCCCATTAAAGAGAAACCCAATGAATATTTTCCAATCTGCCTGGGTATAAGTAATTGATTATATACAAACATAATTGGTTGGGAGAAAGGGCGTATGTTGTTTATTTTCTGATAAATTAATTATAAACTAAGAAAAATCCTCTCCCGTGCTAATCAAATTTATGAAAATGTTGTCGTCGGAACTGTTTATAGAGCACATACTGGTATCGAGAACTTTATAACCGTATTGATCCGTTCTTAATAAACTAAACCAACTGGAGAAAAAGCAATTCTACATTATGGGCGATTTCAACATTTTTTCAAAAACATGCTAAACCCCCCACATATCTTGAATCATTTATTCCTATTCCTTCATACCGTACTCAACCAACAAGAATTACTGAGACTACTGCGACAATTTCTTGACAATATTTGGACGAATGATGAAACTATTTTAAAATAAACAATATATGGTTGACTGTATAACTGATCATATCCAACTAACCACTCGCAATAATTTAACTCCACTGCCCGATAAGACTAAGAAGGTTATATATAAAAGAATCCACAATGATACCAATATTTCAACCATTTGTACAACAGAGGTTAAGCAGATGTTGAATGGGCGGAATCCTCGATAACAATCGTGCAATTAGTGGATTATAATCAATTTATTGAAACCTTTACTGCACTGGACATGAATGTCTCCGCGTAAAAATGGTCTAGTAACAGAAAGAAGAACCGATTCACCCTGGATTACAAGATCGTCCTGTTTTTTTGGCCCGAAATTGAATTATTGCGATTTCACTGTATTGTTAACTAGAAGACATGTAGTTTTAGATGAAATTCAGTTTTAAAAAAGCAAGATGGGCTATATTTTGTCATAATTAACTAAATTAAATGTAGTAAAAAACACACGACATAAAAGCTTTCCAATTAATTTAAGGTCATTTCTCAACATAACGTAATATTTGAAAACCAATGAATTACAAAATGTTTTAAGTACAAAAAAGCATCAAAACACTGTTAAACTGTTTTAACTACCTAAAATATCAGGCATCACTTTTTTAGTTAGCTACCTAGTTTTTCCATGTACTGAAACCCATATTGGACCCTCACAACCCTCAACAGCATTTATTTTGATTTTGCTAAATCCATTGCATTCACTGACCATCGTTACTAATTAAATTATTCATCCGATTTTTGGATAAAAGAAATGGCTTTACAATACAATATTCCAAGACGTGTCTGTGTATTCCTAATTTCAGATGATCTGTAATGGCCCAAGAAGTTACCCACTGGAAAGTTCGACGACCCCTTACTGCACACGCATCGGGGGCGAGGATCCTATACCACCAGTGACTTCTGGATCATCTTGGTATGCTCTTTCCATCGGGTTGACTCCACGGCTGGAGAGCGAACAGCGTGAGCCCCGTCCTGGGCTGCGCAGCGGCCCGGACAGAGGGAGCGTCAGGCTGGAAGGTAATTATAAAACGGAGATTATGGTGATGATGACTCTTTTTCCCCGAGGGAGAGGGGGGGGAAAAAAAATCACCTACATCTCCTTACGTTCCCATTCAAGCCCACTTTTGCCACAGATTGCAACTGGGAGAGTCAACCCTGATAAACCAGAGTGCTCGGGCCATAAGGCAATCGGAGCTATGGTCTCGCCGGTAGAAGGTTGAACACCAATAATAGAATAGTTGCAACTTACTCACCGAACTCATGGGTAAAGTGGCTACTGGGGAGCTGTGGCGACTGGAAGATGCGGAGGCTTGCTGTGATGACGAGAAGCTGATGATAGGATCTAGCTGGCCGTCGAACCGCTGCGTACTCGGACATCGCTTCGGAGTATACCTGTGTTGGAAGTAGAAGGACAAAAGCCATCCCTAGCTGTCCATTGGACATCTTGTATAGACGCTCCCCGGTAGGAGGCCAAGCAGCCGCCTAAGATCTTACGTCGTGAGCGCCTATGTGCGCACCGTCGACGAACCTCCTACTTAGCTAGGCTCTCCTTTATATGACTGACACGATCCATCTGGCAATGTCCGTCTTGGAAGCCGGGCGAAACGGCTTCTGAGTTGTGAGGAAAAGCTTGTCGTGAGCCCCCCCTATAGGCTGAGTCTTGCTGAGGTAAAACTCAAGGCTCTAACTGCACACCACGGGTCCTTAATCGCTGGAACCTGAAGCGTGTCGTAGATCTGGGAGGCATGATCAGCTGTGGAGTGAAGCCTGAGAATTGAATTCTTGGCCAGGTAACCTGATCTGGATAATGGCGGCGGCGTTCCCTGTTCAGGTGCGTGAATTCTCTGTCTATAACAAACATGGATATCCGATACTCTATTGCCTGATGCTGCGGCAACAAGGCAGCGGTCTTATTGGTGGTGTCCGCTAGATACGCCTGGTGAAGAAGTCTCTAAGTAGGAACTGTTTGGATGCTGAGGACTGTTGGCAGGCCATGCTGGGTATCATAGAGCGTTCAGGCGTCCGTCTATGTAGCATTTCCTTGATTAGGTTAATGAAGCGCTGGCGAGTTATACACGTTATGCCTGCCGCACACCCCAATAATGGCTCCTACTGCCGTGCGGGCACTCTGACTGTGCGTGGGGTTGGCTCCATCTTCGAACGCCTGCATCGGGAAGTCGGCCACCTCCTTCAGAGTTGCTCGCAGAGGGGTCCACTTGGTGATCCCTGCACCATTCGGTAACTTGACCATGCTTTGACATTTATAGTCTTCCCTGTTGAAGGTCACGCCTTGCCTCTCCCGCCAGACGGGCAGCGTGGAGCGAAAGGCCTTTGCTCTGGTAGACCGAATAATTGGCCATGCAGTCAGGTTGATCGCTTCAGAGTCTCCATCGGAAGGATACCACCCCCGGAGTCTTGATCAGTCCTTCTATTGGAAGAGTCAACGGGGTGGCGTACAGCAGCGACAGGAGACTTGGAAACCACGGTTGCCAAGGCCAATTCGGGCACACCAGAAATCATGCGGCAGTTTGCTCTTGTCCTGGTGAATGGAGAAGAACTCGAGGACCTAGGGCGATCGGAGGGAAGGCGTATACTTTGACTCCGTCCCACTCCATTGTCATGGCGTCCTGTTGAAGGGCCGCTGGTCCCTGGCCCCCACGAGCATTAATGGTCTGGATCGGGCTTTGAGGCGGTTTGCGAACATGTTCACGTGGGGGTGTTCAGGCCTGTTTAAAACTATTCTGCATATCTTGGGTTGAGGTGCCACTCCACGACGAACCCCCGACTCTCGATGGCCCCGATTTCCCGCATGTCTTCCTCGATAGGGCTCTACCAGGGTGTTGTCTTCAATGGGGAAGGTGAACTGCTGTCAGGGTGATCCCATGACGGAGACACCACTCAGGAGTTGATGTCCTGTAGGCAAAGGGTGCGACTCCTGGTTCGTCCCAAATGCTTGTGTTTATGTGGGAACAACCGACATGTTGTCGCACCGGACTAGACGGTACTTCCCTTGCTAATGGAAGATGGTATGTCTCAAGCGCCATATGAACTGCCCACAGCTCCCAACGTGTTATGTGAAATGTTGGCAGCTTCTTGTCCAATTCCCCTGAGAGTCGAAATGTCCTCCTACTGGGTGGCTCTCACCCGCTCTGGACGCGTCCGTCGTAGAATGAAAATTGAGATAGTTTTTTCAGTACAATAGTTTAATACATGCATAATATGGATACACTTACCAGAGTTAAGTGTCACTATATTTGCTATATATTTGTGTGTTTTGTGACACAAAGTAAGTTATCAATGTAAAGCATGATACATCAAATAATGGTTTTCATTTGAGTGAATAAATATAAATTTATTCTGTGGGCCAAAGCTTTTACCAACAATTGAGTAATACTTAACTGAACTCTTTGATAAGTAATAATCTGTATCTTAACTGGGCTGTTAAGATGCTATTTTATATATTATAAAAAGTAAAAGAGTAATAATATAATTATGTTACAATCTTCGTAAGGTCTAATGTTCTCTCCGATTAAGTCAGCTGATTTTAATCAATAACATAATTTGGAGGCAGAAAATGTCTTTAAAAGACCAATAATACTTTAAATTTTTCTTTGGTTTTTTTCTACTTGATTTGTTTAATTATGACCCAAGTGTGTATTCCACATTGTTTCAAGACTGATTTTAACTAAGCTATTGAAGTTTCAGTATCATTTACAGGGCAAGCAATCAAATATTTCCAGTCCAAAATCACAGAATTTTTGAATTTATTCCCTGTTTAGACTAAACAATAGTTGAACATACCCTAGAGGGCCCCCTTAAAGTAACACAGCTTCATTTCTAATTTAACAAGTGAAGCATTGTATTTTGAAGTGTCAGATCCACAACATGTTAAAAAAACATGTTTTTTAGATGTTTGTGCTTCTAAAACATATGTTTCTAACTCATTAGTTCAAAAATAACATTATGGTGAGAAATGACCAAAAGCTCTGGAATGCTTTTTGTTCTTTGCTTTTTACTACATTAATTTCGTTAATTATGACTATAAAAACCCATAAACAAATACAAATCGAAATCAGAAAAATCCAATTTTCGGACCAAAATTACTATTTGAATGTTTTAATATCTATATGATATATGCAATCATTGTACAAACCTAAATTCCCCCTTTAAGTTAACACAACGTTAAGTTTATCCCTACTTAAAAGTAAACAAATTCACAAACTTTTTTTTTGATGTCAAACGAACTTGTTATGTGTTTTTATGCTGTTGTGCGTACTTTAACATGTTTATGACGATCATTAGTTGAAATAACCATATTTTGAGAAAACTGACCTGATATGGCTGCAATGCTTTTAATTTATCTTTGTTTTTTTACTGACATGAATTAGTTAATTATGACTAACATATAGCCCATATTGGTTAAAACTGACTTTCATCTAACACTACGTGTCTGCTAGTTACCAAATACAGTGAAATCAAAAATCCAATTTTCGGACCAAAATCACTATGTGAATGTTCATCCTATGATATAGCAATCATTGTAACATATCCTATATTGCCCTTTAAGTTATCACATCACTACTCTGTAATTTCTACGAAAAAAAGTAAAAGCATTCAAACTTTAGGTCAAACAGAAACGGTGTTTGTGTTTTTTGATGCTTGTGCTTACTTTAACTGTTATGTGCATCTTAAGTTCCAAATAAACATATTTATTTTGATGAAAAAAAATGACCTTAAATGCTCTGGAATGCTTTTTATTTTCTTCTTAATTTTAATTATCTTTAATTGTTATTTAAGACGTAAAAATATTCGTCCAATTACTTAAAATGGCACTTTTCTGATAGCTTTGTTGTTGAAGATATCTAATACATCAAAATCTCAAACCTCATGATTTTTGGCCAAAAATCATCTTTTTTGGGCCCAAAAAGCAAAAAAATAAATTTGTATTTTTTGCCAATCAACTCT
The DNA here is from genome assembly GCA_023653785.1 of Ophioderma brevispina. Lineage (NCBI taxonomy): Eukaryota > Metazoa > Echinodermata > Ophiuroidea > Amphilepidida > Ophiodermatidae > Ophioderma > Ophioderma brevispina. Next base: position 13,380 of record JAMKCH010054725.1, on the reverse strand, counting down.
TATAGAACTATACCCATATGACAGTTGATCTGCACATGGTTGCCAGCTTGTAAAAAGAAAAAATACCCACATCAATTTTTTCTGAACACATTTATTATACTTGGCTGGATGTCTGAACAACTCGCCACGTCTACCAAAAGACTTCAAAACAAAAAGTTTAGACATACAGAAATAAGTTAAGATGCTTTATTCGTAAAGCACAGAGGAACACTTTTTTTTTTTCTTAAATTTTGAAAATACAAAAATAATATGAAACAAACGTGGAAACGATAATATATAGCTTGGTCGAGGGAAAAACAATCTATGCACGCAGTTTTCATTATGTCCAAAGGCAACCTTTTCCATAAATCGTAGATATTTCTAATCATTTCACATGATTTCTTTCTTTTCTTTCTTTGTAAATATGGGTCCAAAGCTTGCATCCAATATAAAAAATACGGGGTAAAAACTATTATGATTACCCTTAAAGATTCAAAAACAACTGTAGTATGTATATAAAACCAATTGTTGAACACTGGATATTACTAAATAATTGAGAAATGCAAATCAAAACAAGAGTGCTGGTACTGATTAACATTGGTAATCTCTCAAAAAAAAGGTTTACAAAGAAATAGTTACTACTCCGCTTACAAGAAATTTAATTTATATATAATCGACTGGGGTCGTGTTCCTGAAGCTAATAGCTAAGGTATACCATTTTAAGAAACAAGATGTTAAATTGTTCTCAAATATCGTCCAGGTCTCTTTTTAACCAGGATTTTTCGAAATAACTAGAAAGACTTGTAGTTTGCTAGATGCATTGACTATATAAACTCCCATGAAATCCTTAATGATAGGCAATTTTTTTGGTTTTCGGTCCAATCATTGTACCTATATGGCCATTAGGAATGGTGGATAATAAATACTGCAGTGGAAAGACTGAAACAACCATTGGTATATTTTTTAGATTTATCGAAAAGCTTTCGATACCATCGATCACAATAGACTTCTTAGTTAATAGTGTCACGATTATGTAGGGGGTCGTGGTATTGTAGGCGATAGAATGGTGTTAGAAAATTATACTTAAGTAATAGAAAACAATGCGTGGTTCTTAGGTAATTCGTAACGATTCAGGTTTTAATGATATTGTTTGTGGTGTTCCAAGATCGATACTGGTCCACTTCTGTTTATACTATATGTTAATGATATAACCCATACTCTCACGTTCCTTGATTTTTATATTATTTTGCGATGATACGCCCATTCTCTACTCTACTCTCATGAAACATCGATAGTACGTAATAGTTTTGTGCATGCTGAATTGAATGAAGTAAAATTTAAAAAAAAAAAAAAAAAAAATTATCAGTTAACGCAAGCAAAACTAATTACTGTTACTTTGGCACACCTACAATCATGACTCAATGAACCTGAAAACCAGATTTGAATTCAAATTCAAGCTACTACAATATTGGGAAAGAGTGAATATATCCAAATTTCTAGGTGTCGTAATAGATGAACACCTTACCTGGAAACATCATATCGATGGCGTTTCCAAAACAATGTCGAGAACTTTGGATCCTGAACAACTAAACATCATTATTACATCTCTTTATTGACTTTCGTTGCTTATCTCACTATGGCAATACTTATATTAATGAGGGAACTACATGTGGTATTACTTAAATAAACTGTGCAAACTCAAACAAGGGCAGGATAAGACAATTTCTAACAGTCTTACAGAAGTCATTCCAAACCTTTATTTTGCCAATACAATATTCTTATTGTGTTGAGAGACTGTAACCCTCCGACTAGGTGATTGTATGTTCCAATATTCAAGAAATTCATTACTAATGCATTTGATACCTATTTTATAAAACTTCTGACAGTACTATCAGACAAGACATGAAATGATTGCAATTAAACAAGAACAAAAGAATCTTTTTCTGACCATGTATTCGAACAAACGCCCCAGTGTCTTTTGGAATCATTAGAAAATAACATAAAAACAATCAAGTTCAAACTTACGTCTCTCAACTGAAAGAACAGTGTCTCGCAAAAATATTAATTGAACGTTTTCTAACTATACTTATTTTGTCACGAGCACGTCTGTGTCTGTCTCTCAGTCGTGTATGATTTCCTTTGTATAGTGAAGTGTATGATTTGAAAATTGGTGGTTTCAGGAAAGTCCTTGTCGGGCGTTATTGGCCTTTTGTGAACTATCCTCCAGATTGCAATTTCTGTATGTATAAGGATGTTTTTAAGTTATTTGAACATATTGAATTATGGAAATAAAGTGATGGAGTGAAAGCTGACTGATTAACATATGAGAGCAAACTAAGCTGCACCAATAACCTGTATAAATTCGTATTCAATACCGCACTCACAACTCTCAAACACAATGTATCTTCGATCACGACATGTCTGAAAGCATCTCTTTTCAAAAAAAACATATACATTCTAACGGTGACAAAGTTTTCCGCCATTCAGCCCCATTTTATGGAACAAGTACCTGCAACAATGGTGTTACCGCTAACCTAACACCATTTGCATAAGCAAGCATGAAAAAGATTCTTTTTCAAAATTCACTTAATAACTTAGTTGTAGCTTTAAGATGTAGCTTTAAAGTGGTACCTTAGTACTTAAGATAATATGAGTTATGTTGTAAATGTAAGGCGTTTTGTAAAGCGCTTCTGAACCTTTTAAGGCAAGGCGCTACATAAATATCTGGTATTTTATATTTATTATAACTGGAAATCTGAGAAATAACCCGGAATCTCGATACCGTAACTCGATTATTATATTCGAGAAAGAAAATCCAAACTTCTTGAAAAATTACTCAAACATTCAAAATTATCTGAAGTCAGAAAATAAAGAGGTTGTCTCAAAAAAGAGGAAACCTCAAAGGCGCACTCTATTTCGACGAAAAAAGTAAACATACCAAAAATTAATACACATCTGGAAAGATAATGATAAGTGGGTTTTTTTTTTTTTTCAGTTCGGTTCAGACACCTGAAAACATCTTTCCAAAAAGACATATAATGACCAAGTTATGGCCGATGAAAATTTGGAACCACTTTCTTCATTTTATCGCGGATTGTGCTGTTTCGTAGTCTTTAGAACAATTACCCACATTCTGCAAGCTCATCTGTGTTTATGTTTTTCTTTTGTTTTGCGACAAAGGTCATCTGATATTGAACAGTTAGTTTCAATATTAGAAATTCCAATATTTTGCCTTGCATTCTATTCTTTACTGTGCTGCTCTGCCCACCCCCCCCATGGGGAAGTTGGGAAGCCACTAAGACGGATGCAGGCTTTTGCGTCTGGCCATTTCAATAATCGACTTATAATCATTCTGTCCGTCGGATGCTTGCAAGGGCAGCGGTTATGGTTGCGAAGATCCCCCGATTTGACTCCGCCTTCGATTTGCCAGGGGGAAAACTACAAGATGACGTGTTGCTACAGGGAACCATCCGCACATTACAAATTGCCAATAGAAAACCGCCCGCCTTACAAGCATCCCGACGGACAAGACTGATTAGAAGTTCGATTATTGAAATGGAAAAGAGAGGAAAGCCTGATGTCTTCTGGTCTTAAAGGCAGCCAAGGGGGGTGGCAGAGCAGCACAGAAAGAAGAAGAGAAGATTCAAAAATCTGGGAATTGAAATAATTTAAACTACCTTCAATAACAGAACTGATTTGTCGCCAAAAACAAAAGAAACCATGAACGAAAGATGTGCTGGAAAAAAGGTTTTAGTATCTAACGGACAGCTCAGACATAACAATCGGGGATTAAAATGAAAAAAGTGTACAAATTTCAATCGGCCATAACGCTGTCAATATGGGTCTTTGGAAAGAGTTTTTCGGTGTCGGAAGCCTAAGGAAAATGCACTTTTCAGAGTGTAGTAAATTAGTAGGTTTCCCTTTTTTTAGTGAAAAAAGAGGGCGCTTTGAGGGTTTCCTTTATTTTCAGAACACCCGGTATTAGAACTTTGGGAGAAAATATCCTCTAAATTTAGATAGTTTACCAAACTTACTGAAACTTCTAAATACTAATCGAACTTAAGCTGCAAATCGGTTATTGAGATCGTGATACAATAGAGAGAAAAAATATCTAAGCTCGAGATTTATGTAAAAATTCGAATTCGAGTGAAAGTTCAAATAATAAACTTAACTTTGAGATAATAACTCGGTAGCTCGGATAGAACTCGATTATTCGAGATGGATAACAAAAGTATCGAGATAATAAAGCAAACTTTGAGATAATACCGCAACTTAGAAATTGATCCTGATTACGTCGAGAAAGAAAAAGCTCTCAAACTTTGAGAAATGTCGCAAACTTCAAAATAATGTCAATCGGGAAACTTCGAGATATAACTTGAACCTGAAAACTTCGAGTATAACTTGAAACTTGCGATAATAATGAACAAGGCGGTTGTCGAACCACAAAGGTCCCCGCCTGTCGCGATAGTAATGGAGGGAAATATAATATTACACACAGGGAGAATTGGATGGAACTAAGTGTTCTCAAACCAATGAAGCTGCTGCCATAGCAGTTTCAATGTGACGGTAGGCAAATGTGGAACACATTGACCATACACCTATTTGTAGGTTGACCTTAGATGACCCTACTAGACCTTGAAATTACCTTCACAATTGTCGGTTTTTTAGAAAGTGACCACTCCCAGATCATGACCTGTCACTAGAAGGTTAGTTCTGACCTGAATAACCCACGACCTTTGAATGACCTTCAAAACTTTGCTGCAATGAAATGCTTACTACACCCAGCAGTTTTCATGATCCACTACCAGTGTTGGATTGACCCTTGGATGACCCCAAATGCCTTGAAAGACCATGTCAAAGTTATAGGGCAATTGGAGCTGAACCACCAACACCAAGTTTCATCATCCCTACAATACTTGTGATTTTTTGACCTGGCATGACCCCACATGACTTGAAATGCCTTACAATTTTTTGGCACTGAAAGCTGACTACACCCACAAGTTTCATCATCCTACCACATTTGACAAGGGTAATAGCAATTCATACCTTGACCTTGAATGACCCCCCACATGACTTGACAGACCTTCAAATTTGGCACTGAACTGCAAACGACCCACCCACCAGTTTCATATCTACCACAATTGACAAGGGCTATGGCAATTTAATCCCATCTGGACCTTGAATGACCCCGATGACCTTGAAATGACCGGCAAATTTGTCGGGCACTGAATTTTTGCCACACCCACCAGTTCATCCTTCCTGCCAATTTTGCCAAGGGTTTATAGCAATTTATTCCCATTTTAACCCGCATTTGGCCCTTGACCCAGCCACTAACCCCGTTCGAAACTCATCACCGACTACTTGGGTGAACACCATGCGTCCCAAGAGGGAACCCATACGGCTTTACATTCAAAAGATATCGTGTTAAAAGCTATATCCATATTTGACAATTGACCCTATTTTGACCCCATATTTGACCTTTAACCCATGCCACTACCCACATCGAAAATCATCCACCGTGTACTTGGGTGACATCTAGGTGCGAAGAGGACACCCATAATTGTTAGATCAAAACGATATCGTTGTTACAAGGCTTTAACAATATAACCCTATTTTGACAAACTATTACCTATTTCGACCATATGTGACTTTGACTATGTACATGACCCACTTAACATCCCAGCCACCGCATACTTGAGATGATCTGTTGCGAAGATGGACACCACACTGCTTAGATCCAGAGATATTGCGTGGGACCACACGCACACACACAGCACCACAAAACGGGGGGGGGGGGGGGACGCAGAGCATTGATAATCCCCCTTTGCCAACTAAAGTTGGCGGGGGGACCAATATCTATACCGTAACTCGATACTTCTGGAAATAGTTAGAAGAATCAGCCGTAGATCCCGTGACCAACTCTGGAAAAAAAAAGTTGAAGGGGTCTAGGGGTTCCCTGATCGATGTTGAAAGTTTTTGACTTGGGCTAGCCGCTTCAATGTTACGGCATTTTGGGGAAGGGGCCAAACATAAGTTAAACACGGGGGGTATAAATGAGAACTGTCGCAAACGCATTTAATCTGACGGCTTGTCAAATTACTCGCCTTATAATACGCGGAATCAAAAAGGAGAGTTTTTATAGATCCGACTTCAAAAGAGGACGCATGGCAAAAATGGTCAAAGGTCAATGCACTTTCAGTCAACGGTCAAATTGTTAATATAAAAACATTTTTAAGATTGGAAGTGTCTATTATAGTTTTGTGTAGACCAAAGTCAATTTGAACTTTAACAGTACAAATTTTAGTCTTGACCTGAAACCTGAAATAAACCCCCCACCCGATTTTGCACAAAATGCCCCCATCTCTGCCCAGGTGACCTTCAAACACTGTGTGGTTATTACCAACCCAATATGAAGCATGCTTCAGGGGTCTTATGACCCATTTTTGGTGCTTATAGCTCTTGAATAGCGGGAGACGGATTCTAGATTTGCACAAACATTAATATTCTCTTCAAATTCACTGAACACAAATCTGGACCACCCATGTTGAGGTGGGGCAGTGGTCCTCTGGATGAATTTGGGCTATTTGACGAGTAAAAGTAGTCTTGACTTGACATCTGAAATAGCCGCCATTTGAATTTCAAGGTAAGACTAACATTGAATTATAAAGTTGCAAAAATTGATGAAGGTGTATTACCGAAAACATATAATGAGGAACACTTACATCTTTAAATCGGTGTTTAAATTGAGCAATTGACCTTGGGGACTGAAAGTGCATTGACCTTGGACATTTTGGGCATAGTGTCCTCCTTTGAAAAGTCGGATTCTATAACAAACGAGACATTTTGAGATCGTAGATTTAAGGCGATTTTAATTTGACATGCATAGTATTCATGTTGCGACAGTTCTCAATTTTTTACCCCAGTGTAACTTGTTTGTCCTTCCCCAAATGGGAACAGTGAGCGCAAGCCCAAGTCAAAAACCTCAACAGCGATCAGGGAACCCCAAAGACACCTGCAATCTTGGCTCCAGAGTTTTGTCACGGGATCTACAGGCTGGTTTCTACAACATATCCCAAAACTAGGAGGATAATATATAAAATCTTTGAAATATTTCCATCTTGAAGTCGAGGAAACGAAATATACGCACTTGGGAAATCCTCAACTTCGAGATAGATAATATGTCAAACTTCGAAATAATAACTGAAACTTCTAATAATAACTCGGTATTAACGCGATATTTCGAGAAAATATGTCAAACTCAAGATAATGACGAAACTATATATAACTAGGTATTGAGATAGTAACTTAGATATTCGAGACAAACTCGCGGAAACAGGGTGATCAAAAAGAGTTTACTCATTTTTGTCGTGTTAATAAAGTATCTGCAGGAAATCTATGTAAAGTAAAATATGTGAAAGAGCAAATTCTGAAGATCTACATTAAAAAAGAATTTTAAATTTGCCACATGCCAAATCCAGAATAGACTCATTTTTGAAAAATATCACCCATTTTCCTGACTGTACACATCTGGGTAACTTACAACAGGTTCAGTTTACTCAAATAAATGTGGGACCAAGAAGCCTCCATTGGTTTGCAGTTTTTATGGTAAAAGGAAAGTTTGGCATGTATAGCTCAATCTCAGGAATTGTAATCACAAAAAGATAATAAGTTCATCTTTCTATTCCTCGAAGCAGAGCATAAGTATTATAACTATTTTTCAGCGCAAACCTTTTCTAGCAATTGGTTTGTTCAAGAACTACAAACATGCAATGAAGTCTTTTAAGAGATTCTACAAGGGGGAGACCGTATAGACTCGCAGCGAGATTCAAAATGCAATAATCATTTCAAATTGTCGGCATTAATTTTGCTTTGATTGATGGATTTTGAGTCTGATATAAGGAGTAAAATTTTCCTTTTGACAATGAAAGTTGCAAACCAAGGGAGGCTTTGTCTTGTTCACCACATTATTGATGTGGAGTAGTTCAGTAAATAGAAAATAATGTAAGTTACCAGATGTACAGTAGGAAAAGGGGGGTTTATTAAATTAGTATAACTCGGGTTTCCGGTTTGTCATGAGCAAATTCAAAACTCTTTTTTAATTTAGACATTCAGGAACTACTTTCTATGCAGATTAGTTTCCAAGAAATTCGCAGATTTTTACCCAAATACAATAAAATGAGGTAAACTTCTTTTTGAATTCTCGTATAGAAAATTTCGAGGTATAACTCAAACTTCGAAATATTACTGCGAGGGGAGGATCATCTGAAACTTAAGATAATAAACTCGAAAACGTTGTAGAATATTTGAACTTTGAGAAATATCTCAAACATCGAGATAAGATAATAGGCAAACTTCGAGATAAAAGGAAGTCTAAATACACCTAATGCAACTTTTTATCTATATTCATTATTGTCATCAACCATATGTACATACAGAAATTAGACAATATAATAGAATCAATATATAGAGTTTAAAAAGTAACAGGCATGAATTATCTGTACATAACTAAACTCGACTGGACGAGGACAAAACCCCCCAATGCTAAACGCAGAGGAGGTGTACGAATGCCCTGAGTTGACAAAAAAAATAAATGTATAGTACAAAATTATGTGTAAGGAATATAAACATGGACCACAGACCCAATAAATAACAAGTATGCATTGACCAATGAAAAGAATGGAATAAGGGAATGAAGAGCCAACACTGCGTAAATTATATAAGAAAAATATGAAAATTGAAATTTAGCTATTACACTCGTAGGTGACTACAAAATCTAATATGGTATGCAGGCAACAACCCATATTGCTCCAGTGGAACAACAAGACCAAAGCACGAGAAAAAAAACATTCACGAGACACGGGGGACCCAAACAAAAGACACACAAAACGGGACAGGGAAAGGGGTGGGGAGGGTAGACAGCAATGACTAAGAGCGAATGGGACGGCGATATAATGCACGAATAAAGAACCACAAAGAAAAAAATCATAAGCCTGGTAAGAGGTTGATAAGAATTGTTTTAAAATGATTGTATAAGGATGAGAGGTGTGAATGACATTTTTGATGGAGACATCTATACTGTTCCAAAGTTAGAGCACCTTGGTTTTAAATAGTATCTCAGCAGCTTAGTGTTTGTGGATTAATTAATGTTGAAAATCCGAGAGTGGCGAGTTTCGTATGTATGGATCGGTCGTTTCTTTAAAAAAGTGGATAAGTAGGCCTGGAGTAGGTAGAGATTTGTGGTATTTGTACATAAAAATACCCATGGAAAATAATATCAGAAAGTTTTAGCCATGTTCATGGAGTGAAATAATGGGCTGTTGTGTGAGCAGCCTATAAGAGTTGGTACAGGTGTGAGAATCCTTTTGTAGCAGGAAGAGGAAAGTAAGAGAGACTGAGATGGGAATTGTTTTGGTAGCCCACACAATTGCCACAGAATAGAGAGGGGAGAATAAAGGTGGTATAGGGTATAAAGGGAAGTAAGGTGGAAGATAGGACGGACTTGGCGGATTGATTACAATGTATTTTAGAAAACAAATCTTAGAGATCGGCTGTGTGAGAATGCCAAGAAGGTTGTGTCAATAAGGACACCAAAATTTAGTGGTGTTACTTCATAATATATTATGTCAATTTGTATATTTAGATTAATATCTGGTCTGGTACGGTTGTTTATTGGGATGAAGATCATTAAAAATTTGTTTTAGCAATATTAGGACGTTTGTTAATTTGAACCAGTTGGAACGAAATAAGTAGTTCATTTTGACCATGGTTCGGGTGTTGCAGGGTCATCGTGTGAGAAGGGGGGGGGGGGTGGGGAAGAGAATTTATGGTGTTCATCCGCAAACAATATATAAGAGGGAGGGAGGCTGGAGCAAAGAGGAAGGTCATTAATGTATGCTAAAAAGAGAAGCGGACCCAATAGGGCCTTGCGGTACACCACAGATGATATTGGAGGACAGAGAGTTTGCCTTATATGAACGCTTGTTTTCTTTCCGATAGGCTAGTAGTATCCATGATTAGCAAGACCCCTTATGCCATAAGCGTAGTTGTGACAAGGATGTATGGTCTAAGGTGTCGCAAGCCTGCTAAATCAAGAAAGATTCACCAGAGTAAGCTGTTATCAAATCCTCCGGGAGACTTGGTGTAAAATTGTAAAGCCAATCGGTGGCTTTAGGGGCGGATCCAAATGATTAGGACAAAGAATATTATGCTTGGAAATAAAATCAAAAAAATTCTATTATACATAACCTTTCCAAGCCCTTTGAAATAGTAGGGTAGTATAGAAATAGGCTATAATTGTTTTTTAAACAAAATGAGAAATCGCCAGCTTTGAAAATGGGGAAGACCTTAGCAATTTTGAGCTTTGAAGAGGAACAACCACCAGTTAAAAAGACGGTTGAAAAACGGACAAGAATGGAATTTATTTCGGGAGTACAGCTTTGCTTTAATGATATTAGAACCGATTCCATCGTGGCCGGTGGTTGAGCTGTTTTCAAATCATTACAAGTTTGTCAAATCTCATCTGATGAAGAGGCGAGAGAGAAATATCACTCTGGGTAATGTTTATTGCTTGAGGGGAGGTGTAAATTTGGATCAGGGGGGGGGAGGGGGGGGATTTTTCAGCAATGAGAAGATCCCCATATTCGTAAAGAAACATTTGAATGGGAGGCATAGCAGCGGAGTCGGTTACCTTCTTTCCATCTTTATCGCGGAAAAAAAAAAATCAGGGATTTGTGCTTGTTTATTTCTTTCCAAGGAGGTTGTTGGGGTTGCCCACATTTTTTCATATTGTGTTTATGAGATTCTATTTCAGAGGAGATGTATGATTTTTGGAATTAGTAGAAGCAATTGTTAAGAGATTTAATATTTAACATAAGCGATTCTATTATATCTGTTGGTTGTTTACCGATGATGTCTATTGATAATGTTCTTTATTTTGTATTGATTTGTATTAAACATTTTGTGAATCATGGCTTAATAGGCGTATTCGTGTAGATAATCTAGTATTAGTAATTGCCGGCAGTGTATGTTCATGAGGATCGGTTGAATTATTAGCAATAAATTTTTGTATAGCGATTCAGGGTCGTCATTTCATGCTGTCAAATCCCCAGTTACCAAGGAGAGTGCATTTTTAACGACCCTTTAATTTTCTGCTTTAATGTCTGCGTTCAATGAAATTGAGGATCAGATGTGTTGAGAATGGGAAGGATGGCATGTGAACGAAAAATATTGGGAAGTGATCAGATAAGTCGGTGATGATGACACCTGATTTGATCGTCTGCAGATGTCTTGGAAAATGGTGTTCAAGCAAGCATTTTGCGTTGTAGGCCTATCAATACATGGAAAAAAAATGTTTGAGTTAAATCAAGATTGATAAACTTTGAGATAATAACTCAGTATCTCGAGATAGTAACTCATTATTTCGAGAAAATATCCAAAAGCTTTCGAGATATATTAAAACTTTGAGATTAATACTCAACTTTTATCTCGAAAGGGCCTAACGCGAGAAAAATGTCTCGCACCCTTTGAGAAAATATCGCAAACTTCAAAAATAATGTCATCGGAAACTTCGAGTTATAACTTGAACTTTGCGATAATAAACTAGAACGTTCGATCCCGTAACTCGATACTTCAGTACATATCCAAAAATTCGACAGATAAATACTAAATCGAGAAGAGATTAATACCTAAACTTTGAAATATACTTGAAGTCGAGGAAAACAAACTACGGAAGTATCTATATCTTCGATGGTTAAATACCAAATATCCAGATAATACCCAACCATCGAAAAATATTATCTTGAAACTTTCGAGAAAATATTACGAACTTTGAAAAAAAGATAGGGACTTCGAGATTTAAAATGTCAAACTTCGAGATAAATACTGAAATTTCTCAATTATAATTAGAATACCCCCTTTTTTTTGAGAGTAATAACACTCGATATTTCGAGAAAATATTCCAAACTTTGAGAAAATATCCGGAACTTTCCAAAAAAATATCTCAAACTTCGAGAATATTATACCAAACGTCGATATAGTACCTTCACCCGTCAAACTTCAGAAATATCCTAAAACTTTGCAAATAGATAAAAAACTTCGAGACACTAACTGGAACACTTGAAATAATAACTCGATCTTTGGGATACTAACTCGGAATTTAGAGATAATAACTCAATATTTCGAGAAAATATCTCAAACGTCGAGAAATATATGGAATTTCAGCTAATTAACGCCAAACGTTAAGAAAATATCTAAAACTTCGAAAAAACCCTCAAACTGCGAAATCCTTTTTAGAACCTTCATGAAAATATCTCGAAATCTCAAGGAAATATTTCGAAACTTTGAGAAATACTCAAAACTTGTAATATTTTCTCAAACTTTAAAAAAATATCGACACAACTGAGAACATATCTGGACTCTCGTGATAATATCGCTTCCTTCATCACAATGTTGAAATGACGAATTTATCCACGATCTAAATTGCTTCTACATGACCGACTTTATTGACTCTAATAAGCTTATTTCACTAAACATCAATCCTTCGATCTAAACATAAACGATGACGATAATTAAGTTTATTGCAAAACGCAATAAACTGATTTAACACCAGGGAAATGATTTCTGTTCCCTTTTGGGTTGGCTGGTTAGGATCGATTGTATGGGAACCAGTCGTCCTTCACCCTTTGTCTTCCACAACCAATCAGCGAGGGTGTTGTATTTTTTCGGGGCGGGAAAGCTGACCGGCCTTCTTGGAAATGGTCACTTCGCTATTGGCCACCGGGGAGTCTAGTCGCCTTCTGTGTTTGTGGACAATTATAAAATTGTGACTGCTATTGTGGTGTGCGCGAAGCATAGTGATTTGTCTTGATAGAATTTGGAATTTTCCGTTTCAGTCGACAATTTACTCTGTTTCATATTTGGAATTGGTTTATTTACGCCATATTCGTGTGGGGACGGAGATGATGTACTGTTAGATTGTGAGAGAGTCATGGAAGACGCTGACAGGAGCCATAGTTTTTTGCCTGATGATTTTTGGAATAATATTTCAGTTCAGTCGGCAATTTATGGGTTCTATTGTGTGATAACGGGGTGGGACGGAAGTAAGTAATATAATCTGCAAAACAAGGCCTGCGAAAAGTCGAAGCCACGGAGTGAGCTTCAGTATTTTGCATCGATAGATTTGAGAATATTTCTGAGTCAGTCGGCCATGTTACTGGGTTTCTAATTATATTTAAGCCGTTTTTTCGTGATGGCACAGGAGAGACAAGGAACATTGGGAAGTGCGAAGTCGTGGAGTTGAAAGCAGTAAATGTATCTCGTTTTGATTCATCCATTATGGCACTACTGCTAGTGTCGTCTATTGCTAGTGTAGGAAACACCGAGTAGTACAGCATCGTTTACCTG
>JAMKCH010054724.1:0-25429 GCA_023653785.1 Ophioderma brevispina | reverse complement strand
TGCAGGCGTGTGTCTTGGAGATCTTCTTCGACTTTTACTTCGACATACCTGAGAAACACGAAGGTCAGGCAGCCCGAGGCCGATTTTGCCACCACGGTTCTCCGGGCGGCAAGAGATGAGAGTCGTTAAGGTAGGACATATAGTATAAATTCTGTGGTACCATGAGGTTTATATTAAATGTCTTGGAATCTATGTATGGTTAGTTCGCCGCCAAAATTTACCTGGTTGGACTTTGAAAGACCATATTTCCACTTCACAGGTGGGAGACGTGCCTGTGGGGTGGGAGTTTTGTCCGATAGTATAATTCCTGTCGCAATCTTCTGATCAAATCACCTCCTCCTGACTGCGGTGCTAGTCTGGATGTAGATGCATTTTGTTATGATCTTACATCGGATCGAAGGAAAGAAGTTGTATATGGAAGACTAACAAAACTAATTGTTTTATTGTCTTCCAATTATACAAGCTTGCTTTCCTTCTCCGATGTAGATACCCTCCGCCCGGGGCCCCCTGATTTGGTCAGGAATATGATTGAGGGTCCTAGGTGTGGAGAGGACGATTGTTGATGGGTCGCGTGTGACGTGGGGTGGCCATGATGTCACGGGATCGGACTAATTTAAATATGTTTGTGATAAATATTTAGGAATTTGGACTGTCTGCCTCTCCCAAAACAGATGCATTTTGTTATGATCTACATCGGAGAAGGAAAGCAAGCTTGTATAATTGGAAGACAATAAAACAATTAGTTTTGTTAAGTCCTTATGCAAGCATCTTTCTCTCTTGGATCCCAGGAGTATAAGTAAAGATCTACACCCCTCAGATCCTTCAAACTTGGCATTCTGGATTACCTTTTGCTGTAAATGCAAAATATGTGAATCAAAAAATGCACTTTGCTCCAATTTAAAGTTACAGGGGGTCAAAAATGGCTCAAAAACCACTCGGACCATACTTTGGGGGCCATAAGTCAAAAGTAAAAGTGATATAACTTCCAAATTTGGGCTGGTGAAAGCTAATCCTGAATACTACCCTTGTGTACAATCTTCAAATAAAGCTGTCGCAAAAAGTCCAATTTAACTTTGACTTGATCCCCCTAAAAATCAATGTCAGACATTTTACACTAAATTCTGCTTGAAATATGGTTAAGACGGTCCCCTGCTGAAGTTGTGTGTTAAGTTTCAACATGGTGTCTAACTGCCTTATGTTGGTAAACAGGCTTCAAAGAAAACTTTCAACTAATATCAGACAAAATTCCCATTGAAATGTACACAGAATTCTGAACTTTGCAAACTGGGTATTCAAGTGCAGTTTTAAGACTTTGAATCCTAGTTTGACCTTGTAGAACTCTAACAATGAAATTGAAATCAATATTATCACCTTATTAGCACCTGATCTAGGTATGGACCAAATTTCAGCTTGGTGTCTTATCTGGTAAGGAATTTATAATACTTTAATTAGGCAAAAAAAATTGTTTGCTTGTCCACAACTGATTTTAAAAAATTGGGTCGGTCGGTTGGGAAAAGGTTTTTTTTTTTTTTTTCATTTTCTATTTTCAGGTACCAAATACTTAAAATGTGACGTTTTCATCTATACAATACTCAAACACTCTGTGACAACAGACATACACAACAGAGACGAATTCGGGAAAGGTATTAAAACCATCTTTTATTTTAATAAACTGTACTGGTTCTTTCTATTTTAGAGAATAAAAGGTATTATTTTTGGCCTGTGCCATGTATCTATCATCTCATAGAACACGGGTTTTGTTTAAAATTTTATCCAGATTGAAAGCTGCCGAATCTCGACAGTAGAGTTTTTGCTCTCATATGTGACAAGGATCGCCAACGGAATCATGTCTGTGGCGCGCCTATTGGAAGTAGTCAACTAAAACACGGGTGATTTGCGCACAGAATCAGCATCTATTGTTGCCCCGTTCAAACATGTTCAAGTAAAATAATTTGTGTATTTTGCACCAAATATACCAAAGTAGCATTTGTAAATGATATTAAAGAATGAAATTATGTCATTTCACTACTGGTTTTATCGTGTTTACTTTTATTTTACACGGCGAATTGACAACGCGCGATATTGTGTATTTTCGTATATTTGATACACATTAAAATACAATCTCATTCCTAGAATGAGCGGTTGTGTGTGTTCACAACGGCATTCAGAAAGTCTGAGAAATTTGGCGCTGGGAGGTGGAACAGTTGAGGGCATCGGACACGGAGTGGGAAGCTTTTCTCTTCATGTTGACATTTTTTTCCGACGGGTAGTTGGTCAATTTCGTGGTAAAATGAAAAAAAAAAACTTAAAAAAAAAAAGTTTTACAGGGCAAAGCAAATGACGGTGGTCGGAGGGGACAAGCAAAAAAACACTTTTTTTTTGGCCTTATCCTAATGAAGATAGTTAAAACAGTAAAGTGCCAAGTAATACCGCAGTTTGCAAAGTCAGGTTCGGTGTTTCAAATGGGAAAATCTTTCAAAACTGAATTAATGAAGTAGGGCTTTGTGAGGAACCAGTTACTTTATAGAAGACACTTGGACACCATAATGAAACTTTGCAAAAAATATTAGCAATGGACCACCCTCAAAAAATATTTTCAGCAGAATTTGGTTGCCCAGAATGTGTGACATTGGTTTTTAAGGGGGGCCAAGTCAAGGTCAAATGGACCCTTTTTACTTTTAAGATTGTACACAAGGTCGTACGGTATTTAAGATTAGCTATCACAGCCCAAATTTTGGAAGTTATTTCCACTTTTACTTTTTGACTTCGGCCCCAAATATGGTCCTATTGGTTTCTGAGCCATTTTGCCCCTGTAATTTTAAATTGGGGCAAGGTTGCTTTTTTTCTGTTCACAGATTTGCAATCTGCAGCAAAAGGTTTATCCATAATTGCCCAAGTTTGAAGGATCTGAGGGTTGCAGTTCTTTACATGGCCCTCTGAATATTGAATTTCACACCGGTACATATTTTTTGAGGTGATGACCCCCTAGTTCCAATGATTGTTACCCCAGGTCTGACGTTTATTTTTATTCACTGACCTTATCGATCCCTGACCTTATGTTACAACAAGAACATCATAGTTTTGATTCCGTTACAGTATGGTGTGAAAAAAGTGGTTCTCACAACAAAACTCTTGCTTGTAATGTTAACTTACGATGCTTTTTGATCTCTGTGTTCTTGAGCATGCTAGTTTTCCTTTACACATTCGATGTCAATTGGACGTTTTTTGGTCCACTAAATTACATTTTTTTGGTCGTTATTCCATGTATCTGGTGGGAATGAAGTCGGGCCATGTTTATGTGCACATTTTACGCATGCGCTTTGCACCAGACTTATCAATGTATTTTCGAAGGTTAGCATTAAAGCTATATAGACAGTCTAATATAGTCTTTATTCCAACATGTGCAACATTATGCCGCCCGATAGCGTGTCGTCTCATCCGCATTTCAAGAGACTAATTTTTTCGATGCGGATACGTCTGGTGGATTATTATTCACTTGTTGTTTCTCAGCAAAGCATGTGGTTTTCCTACCATCTTGACACCTGACCCCATGCGATACCGGATTTCGGACTTAGACTGAACACGTAAGATCGCATACCTGCTGCAAAATCACGAATTTGGATCGTTTTTAATGGAGTGAGTGAAAAATACAGGTCCAATAGTATTGTAGAGTATGTCACGATAAAAGTGCCAACGCATTGGGTATTTCAGCCCATTTTTGAGAGTGAGTTGGTGAGTTTATAAATTGGAAACCTTATGGCAGTGCGGGGATAAGCGGCATCAATCGGGCGAATCGCCTCGTGAGCGACCACGGCGAATTGGGCGATATTCACCCTAAAAATCACACACACCATTTTTGTTAAAACTTTGGTGATAGTACATTATATCACCCTTTTAATCCATCAGTAAGGATTTGCTAAAATCCAAGTTCAAAGTGAATGAAATGAAGAAGAAGAGAAGCTGAGGCTTTTTGAAAAATCGAAGTTGCAATTGAAGCTATTTGGTGGCCATTTTGTAACACTTTTTAGCGATATTTTATGGTTCCGGTAAGCTCAGAATCGTTATAGTGTGGCACAAAATCGACCCTTAATTACCACATACCAGCAAAATACAACGGGAGAGAAGCTAAAGATTACTTACACAATAATACAAGTCTGGACGTTTGCTGATTTGACTTGAAAATATGTTTTCAAGCCGTTCCCAATGTTATTTTCACACGAGAGTGATGGAAGACGGCTGTTGTGTAGACAGCACCTCACCCATTTTGCTATGCAGTGATGTCATATTTTGCTAGATCAGCCACGTGGGGAATAAGAATAAGTTTATTTTTTAATCCTTTCATTAATTTTTATATTAAAATTTAAAGATCAATCAAAATATGTATGTAATCTTTAAAAGGTGACACTATGTTAATCTTTTTCGCATTTAAAAATTATTTTCAACGAAACCATTTTCTAAATAATACACAGATCGAACCGGTTGATACTGGAGCTGATTACATAAATGTTGATACACACGCGTGCGATGAGACTTGATAGACAATTGCTAGCGTGATAGTGTTGAGGGTCGGCTTTCTTGCTCTAGATTTTGTGGTGATTTATCCCGAGACGTAGCTATTTCGTTCTCAGATTTTATCAGAAAATAAACACACTGGTACGCAGACTATTGTCCTACCTTTTCATTTATCAATTAATGGTTTATTTTACTCTGTTCCCGTGATTATTTTACTATGTTTTCCTTTTTATATCACAATTTTCGTTTGATTATTTCCTATTTTTTTTTCTTTTTTCTTTTGCAGTCACTAAAAATTTCCAGCGAGTCGGCAGGATTTCCCGGCACTGAAAGCTTCCCGTTTTGCCGGTTTTTTCCCGCCGTGTTGGTTGGTGTACCCGATTTGTTGAATTGGCATGGAATGACCCTGCTCTTCCACCCACTAAAGCACTTTTTTACCAATAGGGCAAACAGTCCTATAAACAGGCACTCAGGCTACATTTTCACTTCAGCTTTTTTCACCATAGCAATCTGCACTGATGGCACCATTTTTTGAGCAAAATCACCAGACAAACTTTTGCCCGTAACTTGGCTAATATTAGACCTACCATCACGTCACGGGGTGTTGACCCCTCATTTTTTTTTACGTGAAGCATTTATCTGGTGCAGTTGAAAGCATTTTAAACTAGTCTAAAAATATCTAAAATAATCATTAATGTTGGATGATAATACATCACTCAGACCTCACTTCATGCACTCACCTTTTAGGCTTCTAGCATCGGGCGGGCCATGCCTTGGCATTTACTTGCTCTGCACGTCTGCGGGTTCAGTACATGTCCCTAGCAGCTTGCCAAGCACAGCACTGAAGACAGCCAGAGCTACACAAGTTCCATGGCTGAGGTCTGTTGGAATTCGACAGCATGATAAATGCATTTATTTTTTAATTTTAGTCAACAGCCTCAAGAGTCAAACCATTCAGTGAACCGATGCAGTCATGAAGCGATGATACTCTGCTCTTGCTGGCAAATCGAGTCGAAAAAAATAATCATTTTAATGTCTTTGCTGGATTTACAACTAATTTTGGCAAAGCCCGCGCTTCATTTTTTACGGACCAAAATATCAATATTAAACACCGATTTCGCCAAGTGTTGGCAAAGCGATAGTGAGATGTGTTGGGCGATACAGATACTTGGGTGTGGGTATGGTATCGCCAACGGAATTTTATCATAGATACTTCTGAAATTACGACCTAATAATTACTAAACTCTTTAATATCATAATCAACACGGGAATTGTTCCCGATGACTGGGGGATTAGTATTATCACACCTTTTTCAGAATAACGGCCCGGCAGAAGATCCCAATAAATATAGGGGTATATCCATTCTGAGTTGTTTAAGAAATTATTACCCTTGTAATTAATGACAGACTCACTCGATACTTAGATGACTCTGGAATTTTAAGTGAATGCCAAGCCGGTTTTCGGAATAATTATGCAACCACTGATCATATTTTTTCCTTAAATGTATTATTGATATTATACTCAATTTAGAAAAAAAAAGTCTTTTGTGCATTATTGATTATAAGAAAGCCTTCGATACTATTAATAGGAATAAACTTTGGAGAAAGCTGATCTCTAATGGTATAACGGTTAACCGTATAAAAACATTTGTAAACTTATTACAGTTAAAGCTAAAGCCTGTGTCAAGCACCAAAATGGGGGGAAAAAATTTATCCAATATTTTCCCTCTCTAACAGGCGTTCCGCCAGGGGGATAATCTTTCTCCACTCTTATTTGCACTCTATTCGAATGATTTCGAAACAGAACTTTGCAAAAAATATAAAGGGCTTTCGACAATTTCTGATTTGCATTGAGAAATATGATATGTTGACGTTGTATTATGCTTAACTTAACAACTCTGCCTATATGCAGATGACACCAATTATTTCTTGCTGAAAGTGAAAATGATCTTCAATTGGCACTGGATGCACTTAGTGAATATTGCATTGAGTGGGACCTTTATGGTAATATTAATTAAAACTAAAATTTTATTTTCTCCAAGAGGTAAAATAAGAAATCTATACATATTTTCTCGTTTCAAAAGGAAATATGTGGAAGTGTTTTTGAGTATAAATATCTTGGACTTACTTTTCATTATAACGGCAATTTTAACAAAGCTAAAAAGTTTCTTTTAATCAAGCTAAAAAAGCTATGTATTCTTATGTAAATCTAGAAATTTAACCTTTCTATTGGACATTCAATGCATCTTTTTGACACTTTAGTTGTTCTATTCTACTTTAGGATGTGAAAATTCGGGGTCATGAAAATATTAATATTATTGAAAAACTTAACTTGAAATTTTGCCAACCCACAACTATTCTTCATATTACTAAAATCAACACCTTTTCATGCATGGTGTATGGTGAAACTAGGGTCGGTTCCCTCTGTATGTGTATATTACAAGTAGCAAGTTAATTTTGGAGGTAGAATTGTTTCTAATGCTTGTATATTAGAACTGCATTAGTATTTAGATCTAAACTTATGTACTCTTTAGATGCAAAAAAAAAAATATTCAGCTCAAACTGGATTTAAATATTAAGAAACACACTCAATAACAGTGGTTTTCCTCATGTTAGTTACTCAGGAATCAGTTGTTCAATAAGGTTCAAAAACTACTTATGTCTCCAACGAGATAAGACCAGTTTATCAATACTGGCTCTCGGATTTTAATACATTGTGTATGTATATGTTTTTGTGTTCTGAACTAGCGTCTATTCAAAACTATATTACACATGGTTTGAAACTATCTTTTAGCCTTCCTAGTACTGATGCAATCAACCTATGTAAATTCAGAACGAGTTGTACAAAAATCCCTGTGAACACGGGTAGATATAATAATATCGATAGAAATGAAAGAATATGTACCGTGGGTAATAGGGGGGATATAGGTGATGAATTCCATTACATTTTTATCTGAATTACTTCAATCATCTCAGGAAAATTTACCTTAAATCAATTATACCAAGGTTACAATACATTAAAAATGGAAAAACTTTTTACAACCTCGAATAGAAATGAAGTGAACAATCTCGCAATCTTGCAAAACACTAATGAACCAATTTCACATGGTTGTTATTGTAATTCTTCATGGATTTATCGTAGATCACTCTTTTATTTAGTTTTCTTATTGTACATTATGCCGTACATTTTACCTCTTTATTTTATTTACAACATATCTTTGAAAAGTGCTGCTTGATTTTATTTTATATCTATTATATTCAATATGATGAAGTGTGTAAAACCCTGATCGCCAAATACTTTGCAGTTGTATGTTTTTTGAGCCTGGTACTCCCACATTGGGTGACTTAAAGGATTCTAATTAACTTGCAAATGGGGTACGGGTGGAGTTATTTTTTAGCAAAAGCAAATTGACCCTAGAGTTATCTAAGAAGCTTTCTTAAGTAACTCTTGATACCCAAACCCCACAAAAAAATGGTTTATGCTAGAAAAAGGATTTATCTTGGTAAATATAGTTTATCGAGAGAAGAAAACAAGTTTATAGGATAGAAAACTGTTTTTCTCTTGATAAAATAAGTTTAATATATAATATATGTTTTTTCTATCTTGATAAACTATACAGTCTTTCTCTTGATAGTTGAGAGAAAAATGGGTTTATCAAGAAAAAACTTAGTTTTCTCTTAATAAACTATGTTTGTCTATAGAAAAACTTAGTTATCAAGAGAAAAACTGTGTTTATCTAGAGAAAAAAACTAGCCTTTCTCTTGATTAACTAAGGTTTATCTAGATAAACTAAGGCTATGTTTTAAAAAAAAGTTAAACTATCATTTGCTTTTAGCACAAATTTGCATGGATTATCGTTTATTTTCTGTGGAGGAACATGACAAGTTTGCCGACTACGCGGACTTGCTGACGTATTGTGACGCATACTAGGTATGTTTTGTTGTACTTTTTTGGATCAGGAAAGGGTAGACAGGGGGGGTACTCGACTTAAAATTGGGTACAGGTGTGATCTCCGCGTCCGCGGCTCCTTAAAAAAATGACCCATGCGTAGGACCGATATAATGACCAAATTGTACAAAAATATGACCCATTCATAGTTGGTTCCCAAATTTCCGTGACCCCATTTCTATAGTTGGCTTGGAAATTTCGCACCATTTTCATAGTAATCTTGGCAAAATCGGTCCATTTTCAAAGTAGTAACTTTCCGAAAATCGGAAAAAAAAAATAAACCATTTCATGGTGATTTACCGAAAATCAGCAAAATGACCAATTTTATAGTAAATGCGACCCACAAATTGAAAAAATGGACCAATTTATAGAGGGCCGATAGTTAGCAATGACTTCAAAAAAAGGACCTCAATATATAATAGTTGTAATTGCATGGTGGGAAAAACGACCCATTGTCTCTGTAAAGGGGTGCAAAAATGTCACCCATATCGGGGGCACATTCTATGTACTAATACCCTTTTGCCAGCTTTTCTTTCATGAGTAACCCCCCCCCCGGGGGGAAAGAGGAGGACCATACCTATCCACTGGTATCAAAATCATAAGCATCATCTTTATAACAAATTCTCGAAGGGGGGATGGCCCCTTGGTAACCAAGCTTTTTTTACAAAAAAGGCTTCGTAAGGACGAGGACTACTAGTAATAGCAGAACATCCATTTGCGCCTTTAAAACGTTAAAGAGTTATCATTATACATATCGGTATAGGATTTTAGAGCCATATGCCTACTGTGCAAAATGTACCATAAATTAATTCTTTGGGCAGAGACACTGACTCCCACCCTTCGACTATCAGTGTGATTGCTTTAAATCAGGAAATTGGCGAAAATTCATAAAAAAAAATAGTTAATGGTAACAGTAGGGCCATAATTTAGAGAAATTTTGACAAGAAAGTCAATTTTTTTGGTGATGAAATGTTCAAAAAGTAAAAACAAAAAAGAACCTTTTAGGGGATCTGTTTTACTTTTACAAAAAGGTCAATTTTTCAAGTGCCGACCCCCCAAATAAATCTGCGTACGGCCCTGATTCTAACTTACTTGCTTACACCAAAAAAGAAAGAAATCCATGAGGTGATGGTGTACCAGATTTGTTGACATTGGCCATGGAATGACCCTGCTCTTTCCACCCACCTAAAAGCACTTTTTCTACCAATATGGCCAAACAAGTCCTATCAAACAGGCACGCAGGCTACATTTCACTCAAACAGCTTTTTCACCATAGCAATCTTGCAATGATGGTCACATTTTTTGAGCAAATCCCCAGTTAGTGTGTCTCATTTCGGTAATTTGATTCCCGGGTACCCGTTTTTTTTTTTTTTAATGTTTTAACATTAATATCGTTTTGTCAATTTTGAAAAATTATTCAGATTAACAGAATTTTACATTAAAACGGTTTATTTAAACCTTGCCATTGCCAAATCACACGAAATAGTGATCTTGAGCGAGTCCCAGGAATTCGGTCGGTGGGGTGGGGGTTGGGAGGTCCCCTCCCGATGGTCGATGTCAACTCACTTTAATTACACTCTAACCTCTAAACTCTAACTGGCTCTACACGTCATAGGTATCAACAAAACATTTGGCTTTTAACTATAAAATGTGAGTACTTACTTCTCAGTCTAAAGAAAGTAAAAACTGGCCAGTTTCTAACGAACGTGTGGTGATGTTATTGTCGTCATGGACCGCGACATTTTACTTCCTGCTCAGAAATTAGGTTCCTTTTTCTCTAGGAACCGCCCTTATGATCAGATGATGTGAGTCGTGAAAACACACAGCGCACGTTTCAGAGAATCCTGTCGAGTCGTGTTAGCTCGTGTTGTTGACCAATTGAAATCATAGCGACCCGCGTTGCAAGGCGCTGGCGTGTTGTTTTTGAGAGTTTATTTTAATTACTCGTGAAACATTTGAAGGATTTAGTACTTGAGTTGACACTATTTGCTGCAGATCCTAGTTGAGTGGAGTGATTTAAGAACCAGTTTTGTTATGTAGGGAAATTTCGGAACGGGTAAGGGATTTTTATTACCCGGGACTCAAGATGATCGGGCGGGACCCGAATCCGGACTCGCCGAGACCCCTAGCCACCAGACAACTTTTTTGCCCGTAACTTGGCTCAACCATTATGACCTACACATCACGTCACGATTGACTCCCTCCCTCATTTTTTACGTGACGCATTTAATCTTTGAGGGAAACATTTTCAACTCTTCTAAAAAAAATATCTAAATTAAAGTAAATTAATCAATTTAATGTTGGATGATCATACCTAACTCAGCCTCACTCATGCACTCACCTTTTAAGGCTTCTAGCATCCGTGCCAGCATTGGCATTTACTTGCTCTCCGTCGGCGGGTTTCAGTAACAACTGCACTTAGCAGGCTGCCAAGCACCAGCACTGAAGCCGCCCGAGCTACACAAGTCCATGGCTGAGTCTGTTGAATTCGACAGCATGATAATGAGCAATTATGCTGATTTTTTGTCATATTAATCACCTCATTTGCGCTATGTAATTGGCCAGAAATATGCCCAAAATCTTATCAGTTTGAGAACTCTTCAACCCCCTTCCTTCCACCAATTCATCATTATAACCCTTACGGAACTCCATTAAATTGTACACAAGCCTGCGGGAAAATTTCTTAAATTATGCAACTTAGAACTTTTAAGTATGAATTAAAAATTTCATTTAAGTATTAATTATATTTTAATTTTAAGTATTATTAATATTTTAAAGTTTTTAATTAAAATTACCATATTTTATGGCAACATCTAATCAGGGAAAGGGCGAGAACTCATCAACCTGATTCTTTTCCACCAAGTTACATCATCGTAGCCCTTACGGGGGGAAAAAACTCATATGCATGCAACTAATTAGGGTAAACATTTTTTGACTACAGACCACACACACACACATACGACCAAGTATTTCTATGTGCTTCTTGCATTTCTTTCTTTTCTTGCAGACGACCAAATTTGGTTCAAAATGGGGCGCGTATAACTGTTAAAAAAATTCTGTTAATTTACGGAAATTTTTTTGTCAGCCGAATTTCCAGACTTTTTAGGGTAAATTTACATAATTTCTGTTCTGTCAATTAACGGACCGTTTTGACAGTAATTTTTACAGAAATTTGTCTCATTTTATGGAAAAAAATGTGTAATTTAACAGAATTTTCCGTAATTGACAATTACGAAACGACAAAAAAAAGTTCTGAATTTTTGCTGCGGGAAAATTTCCGTAAATTTCCGTAATTAAAATTGTTTATGTTTTGGTTTTTTATTTTTGGTTTTCTAAAAACAGATTTTCCGTAAATTGTTACGGAACTCGGTTTTCGTAATTCACAGATATTTTTTTAACGTGATGGTGCCACGAAAATGTTGAAATGGGTTTAAAATTCTTTTAAAAAGTGAATGCCTTTTAAGGTGAAAAAAGTGGTATAGTAGGAAAGAAAAATGGGGGTCACTGATTATGAAAGATTTTAAAAAGGGGATCATTGGGCAATAGGTAGGACAGCAGCAACAAAAAACGGGTCATTGGGTACACCAACTGAAAACGGTGTCTAGCCTGAGGCACATCATGGCTAACCGTACTCTCTAATGTTAAACGAGTGAACATTTCACTTTCCCAAAAGAGGAAACCTTGTAATCCACTCCAAAACCGAGTGGTTTTACTTAAAAAGAGCGAGTTCCACAAAACAGGCGGTTCTCGAACCACAAGTCTCGTCTGCTTTTCGTGTATAGCTGTAAGACAAAGCAGCAGCACCCCAAATTGCAACTGGTAATGAGCACAGGGTTTTCCCAAAAAGTTGTGCAAGCAGATACAGCAGAGGATTGCAGATATCCCCCTCCCCCCACACCCCCCCCCCTCCCCAACACCCCACAAACCCCAACACAACACCCCACCCCACGTCCCGCAACACCCCACCGGGCCCCCAACACTTCCCACACCCACCCTCCCAACACCCCACCCCGCAACACAACCCCCCTACGCAACACCCCCCCCACTTCCCGCCACACCCCACCTCTCCCCAACACCCCACCCCGACTCCCAACACCCCTCCCCACCCCCATCCCCAACAACCCCACCCCCACCCCAACACCCCACCTCCTCCACAACACACCACCCCTCCCCCACAACCCCACTTACCCCACTCCCCCTACCACACCCCATCCCCCTACCCACTTTTCACACCTCCATCCCCCTGCGCCCAACACCTGCAACACTAGCACCCCCTCCCCAACACCTTGCAACACCTGCCCCCTCCCCAACAGCCAACCCCTCAACACCCCACCCCCTCCCCCCCCCCCAACACCCGCCGCATCCCACACCACCCCACCCGAACCACAGCCTCCCTGTCCCCACCCCCCTCCCAAACACCCTGCAAACACCCCACCCCCCCTCACCAACACCCCACACACCCCAGCCCCCTCCCCCACCACCCACCCCCTCCTCCAACAACACCCCCCTCCCCAACAGCCCTGCCACACCCACCCCTCCCCACACCCCCACCCCTACCCAGACCCACCCCTCGCCACACCCCATCCCCAACAACCCCCTCCCTCCCCAACCCTCCCATCCCCAACAACACCCCACCCCCCTCCCAACACCCCACCTCCCACCCCAACACCCCATCCGCCACCCCAACACCCCACCCCCTCCCCAACACCCCACCCCCTCCCCAACACCCCACTCCCCTACCCAACACCCCTCCCCCTACCCAACTTTTCAACACTCCATCCCCTCCCCAACACCTTCAACACTGCACCCCTCCCCAAGCACCTTTCAACACCTTCCCCCATCCCCAAACACAACCCCTCAACACCCCACCCCCTCCCCAACACCTCCCTCATCATCCCAACACCCCACCGCTAACCATCACCTCCCTTTCCCCAACCCCCTCCCCCACCACCCGCTTCAACACCCCACCCTCCTCCCCAACACCCCACACTCACACCAATCCCCTCACCCAACACCCCACCCCCTTTACCCCCTCCCCAACCACCACCACCCTCCCAACACCCTTCCACCCCCCACCCCCTCCCTCCACCCCCCACCCCTACCCGAATACCCACCCTACCCAACCCCCCATCCCCACACCCCATCCCCTCCCCCACCACCCCGCACCCCACACCCCCACCCCCGGCCCACCTCCATCCCCTCCCCAAGCACCCACCCTCCCCCACCACCCGCACCCCAGTCCCCCCAACCTTCCACAAAACCCAGCCCCACCCCCGTCCCACCCCCCCTTCACCACCCACCCAACCCCCCCTCCCGCCACAACCCCCACCCCCCCCCATTCCCCTCGGTGCCACCTCACCGCACCACCCCACCCTCCCACAACTTCCCTCCCTACCCCCTTTCAACACGCTCCCCCCCCGGGCCTCTCCTCACGCAATTAACGCCTGCCCCTCCACAAAAAGAGAATTGTTATGGTGCGCACGGCAGCCGCCGCCCTTCCCCCACCACCCCCGCCGTCGTTACCGAACCACTTCACCCCCACGCCGCCGGCCTCACCCACCGCACCCCCCGAACCCCCCCCCCCCTCCCCATCCTCCCCACCCCCCTCCCCCTCCCCACCCCCCGTCGACCCCCCCCCCTCCTCGCCCCCCTCCCCTCCAAACACCTCCCCACCACCGCAACACCCACCCCTTCCAAACAACCCCACGCAAAATCCCACCCCCTCTCCAACACCCATCAACACACCAATCCCTTCCCAACCCCCGCACACCGGTCTAATCATCACGTCGTCTAATTCCATTTTGTCTAACAACCACTTTGGTCTAACACCATTTTTGTCTAAACTCAGATGGTCTAATTGCCACATAGCTAATTATTCACTTCGTCTATTGTCATTTGACCTAAGACCATTGGTCTATTGCCATTTTGTCTACAACCATTTTCGTCTAATATCCACAGGTCCTAATTTCCACTTCGTCTAAATCATTTGGTTTAACACCCATTTAGTCTACTCACAGTTGATCCTAATATCCATTTAGTTCTAACCCATTTTTTGTTCTAAACCCATTTTGTTAATGATCAGTTGGACTAATAACCATTTGGTCTAAATCGCATTTGTCTAAATCCAGTTCGTCTAATGAATCAGTTGGCTAATACCATTTAGTCTAAACACATTTTGTCTAAACCAATTTCAGTAAAGACCAGTGTTTTAAATAACAATGTGTTTAAAACCAAAACAATCACATTATTCATCGATTCTCTTATTTAACGAGGGCACCATGACAAGTGTATTACACCAAAACCGGTGGCAATGTTACCTTTGCGATAGGGTCGGGGATCGTCAATATTATTCCTTGCCATTCAGCTGCTAAAATAAAAACAAGTTTGAGAAAACATGATTCGAACGCTTAATTGGCATGAATTGTGAGCAAACATTCTGCATTTTCAGTCCCCTTTCCATATAAAATTGACGTCATAAAGAGAATGGAGCATGTTGAAATTGTTTGTTCAAATTAGGTTCAAGACAATGTTTTTGTGTTCTGTCCGAACTTACTTTCCCAATTAACGAGTAGTGTTACATGGAAATATTGTACATTATAATTTCTACTATAATGACAAAAATTATTGCCTAAAAGACAGTCGCTAGCAATAGCAAACTGCGACAAAAATGTTGCCCCAGAGGTATGTGATATCTTGGTCCATGCATATGTAATTTAGTTCATCTCTCTACGTGATAAAATTTGAAATGAATTATTGATTATAGGGTAAAAGTTATGAGGGTTTTTGGTTGGGAGATGAACATGAGCTCAGCTGGCCAACTGCAAAAGTTTATCAACTCGATGCAACACTACTTTAAAGTTTAAATCCAAGCAGTGGCAACATTTTGTATGACATTTCTAAACTTTAATGCATGCATGTGGAAGATTTAAAAACCTACACAGATCCTGGATATGTAACAGCAAACCTTGTGATACCTTTCAATAGACCCCTTGTGTAAAAGGCCTACTAAATATTCGGGTGCTTAGCCCCAATTGCATTATTAGGCTAGCTACGTCATTTGTGGTCGCATGTCATGAACGGGTCCTAAACATGTGCCCCCAAAAAAGACAAAATACACCAATTCAATTTTACTCTCATAGCTTTTATTGAGTACACTTTACCCTATGATGGTATATGCATTTTTGAAAGCTTATACTCCCAAGGATTCCATGCCAAATCAACCAAAACTTACAGGTGAGTGAAAACCATATAGGGTGTAACATAGAAAAGTGTTTTTTTTTTCAAAATAACTGATCACCTTGATATTCATTCATTAGATGCAAGCAGACACAAATCATTCATTTTCTATTTTACCAATACCAAGGTCCTTTAAATGAATTATGCGAGTGAGGCGTGAATTCATGGTGATCAAAAATAGACAAAATAAAAGTAATATGTAGTGATGGATGAGATGTAAAACCTGTTTTTCTTAAGATAAAATCCTTTTGAAGCACATTTGTCATGAACAAAGAATACTACTACATTTGGTGACTTGCCATTTGGTCTAAATCCATTTGGTCTAATGGCCATTTTGTCTAACTCCAATTGGTTTAATACCATTTAGTCTAATAACCATTTAGGCTAAAATCCATTAGTCTAAGAGCCATATAGTCTAATATTCATCTGGTCTAAAACTCATATCGTCTAATATCCATTTGGTCTAATATCCATTTGGTCTAATATCCATTTGGTCTAATATCCATTTGGTCTAATATCCATTTGGTCTAATATCCATCTGGTCTAATATCCATTTGGTCTAATATCCATTTGGTCTAATATCCATCTGGTCTAACATCCATTTGGTCTAATATCCATTTGGTCTAAAATCCTTTTGGTCTAACATCCATCTGGTCTAACATCCATCTGGTCTAACATCCATTTGGTCTAATATTCATTTGGTCTAATGTCCATTTGGTCTAATATTCATTTGGTCTAATGTTCATTTGGTCTAATGTTCATTTGGTCTAATGTTCATTTGGTATCATGTCCATTTGGTCTAACATCCATTTGGTCTAATATCCAATAAAAACTTAAAGGTCCATGGCCCGAGCGCTAATAGCCTCGTCCCCAGGGACCCTAGATTTTACCTGGAAGTGGCTCAACATTTCATGTCAAAAGAAAGCTACTATTTTTCTCATTTACCCTGTGAAATATTAGGCTAAGGATGGTTTGGATCTATGAGCAAAACGTGCCTATTGTGGTCGCCCAATATTATTCTTACAAGTATCATGGGCCTACAAAATGACGTTTTTAGCTCCCATATCAAAACAGATTGAAACGTCAGCGTGGATCTTTGAGATCGGGTTTGGGGTCAAGGTCATTCGAAAGTTATAATAAAAAAAAACAAGGTCCAATCTAAAGAGGCGTGCTGGGGACTGAACTTTAACACTGTGCCGGCCCTGTACAGACAAGAGCAGGGCAATCCCTTGCATGCAAACCCACAACGCCGCCGCAAATTCTACCACCATAAGGTTCGTTGCCTAATATTTTGTCAAATTTAATAGGCCTTCAATCACAGAAAAATGGCATGGTAGCCATAGCGTCATGGAAAAATGACGCAGCAACATATTGTTTTTTATTTCAAGTGTAAGATCATGAACATTTCGTTATAGGCTGCATGTAGGTGTTTTGATTTGCCGAAAAAGGATACGGTCATCGGCAAACAGTTTTATGGTGGAATCTAGGTGTCCGATGTCATTATATATAGAAAGGAACATTAAAGGTCCCCCCCCCCCCCCCCCCCCCCAACAACCCCACCCCATAGCAGAGTACCGGAGGTACGCCAGAATCAACATGACTGTGGATGATGCTTCACCATCAACCACCACCTCTGGTCTGATGTAAGCCCTGTTTTAATCCAGGCATTAGTTTTCCAGTGATGCCAAAGTATTCTATTTTCTTCAGTAAAAGTTGATGTGGTACCCGGTCAAATGCTTTGGAAAAATCAAGTATCAAGACATCTGTTTGAATATTGTCCAATGATTTGAGATTTCTTCCAAAGTGTTGACTAGCTGGGATTCAGTGGAGTTCAAGATTATCAGCCTCCTCGTGGTGAACCCGTAAATGATCTTTTCAGGCGAATGGTAATCAACTGAAACTACGCTAACATCTGTTGTCTTTTTTTTCACTGTATTTAATTCATGCCCCGTCAGGGACACTATCTTGATGCCAGTCTCGCACATGTGCCCTTATAGGGCAGGCATCACCAGATGTTAAGTCAGATGGCATCTCAGTGTCCAACTAAACGGGGAAGGTCTCACTAGGGCAAGGATAAATCATCATCGAACACCTCACACACACGCATGAAGTCACTGCGATTCTCCTTCAAGAGACACATGCTACTGACAGTTCCATTCTGAAAATCTGCGGCTAACCTTAGCTGCACCCACCGAGTAGCGCTAACCCACGGGATTGCCACTCTGCCCTAGTAACTAAGCCCAATGGAAACAAATTGCATCCTCACCTGCAGACTCCAGCCTGGACTGGCAGCGACCCAAATTGCAGGTGTTCATGTCACCAATGACTACAAGCCCAACTAACCATCGGCTTCACGCAGACTCTCTACCAACTTCTGGTGCACCTTGATTTACGCTGGCGACTTTATCAGTCATAGCATTACCTGGGGCTACAGGAATACCAAACCTGATGGAGCTTACCCTAGAGGACTGGGACTCAAAATCCGGGTTACAACTTCTTGCCACGACCCCAAGCAACCAGACAATTTCAACTCTGGTAGGTGGAAACGGCTACAAACCGACCTTGCTTCGCAAACACGGATACCATCTACATTCACCGTACTGTGCTCGACCGCTTCCGAGTCCCAACACAGCCATCACTGATCGCTCAGGAGAACCTTTCTAAGCCTGTACCAACAAAGCCAGTGAAAAGGTGGAACTTCCGCAAGGACTGGGACCAGTTCAAGAAACCTGATGGATTCAGAAGTGCCCAACCTCCCGAAACCAACCTCCTCCAACCTGAACATTTCTTACACAGCACTGTGTAACTCTTATCAATATAGCAAGAAGACCATCCCACGTTGGCTGCCGTCACAGTGATATCCCATACTGGGATGAGGAATGTGATAATCTTTACAAATATTTCATGAATATGAACCGGGGAAGAAGCTTCATCAAGGCTTCAGATCTGAGAACACTGCTTGGACAGGACAACGCCGTGAAGCGCTGGGCGGAGACGGTCCAAGGAATCGACTTCCCCCACTCCAGCAGGAAGGGCATGGAAGACCATAAACCGACTCACCGGCAGACATTTCCACAACCATCGAAATGTCCAGTGGACTTCAACTCAATGCTGAGCAACTCCTCGCAAATGGTCGTTTCAAGAACATTGATAAGGATCACACTCGATCTGTCAAACAAAGAGATCACCAAACTTGTCGAGCCCCCGGCGTGGAAGGGTCACTTTCAACATCCTTCTCAATAGATGAAGATCACCATGCTTATAAGGCCAACTAAAGAGGGAACGGCCAGGGCCCTGATAAACATACCAGTTCCTGATGCATGCGGCCCACGATGTCTAGATTGGCTCCAGGAGTTATACACATGTTGCCATTACCAACCAGTCTTACCCCAGATCTGGAGGATGGCTACTATAATCGCATCCCCAAACCAAACAAGCCTGTCGACAACCCTAAGAACTACAACCCAATATCATACTCTGGTCTCCTTCAAACTCCTTGAGAGGATGATCCTGGCCGGCTGGACGACCGTAGCGAACCCCATCTGCCTGACGAACATTACAGGATTTCGCCGTGGCCTGAGCCACTGTCCACCAGATGTAAACTCACAAATGATATTGAGGAAAGCTTTGAAAAGCGCCGTAAGGCAGGCGTCATCTTGGTGGACCTTACAGCATATAACACCGTGTGGCCCAGGGCCTGACAATCAAGCTTCAAAGGAACCATCCCGGATCGTCACCTGTACAATTCATATGTAACATGCTCGCAAACCGTAGCGTTATTCTCAAGACCAGTGATGGGCAGACCAGTCGACTGCATCGTCTCAGGAACGGAGTACCACAAGGATCTGTACTGGCTCCTATGCTGTTCAAAACTTGTATATCAGCGATGTACCTCTAACAACATCTAGACATTATGACTACGCCGACGATCTTGCCTCCTCCACTCGGACAGCACCTGGACAGAAGTAGAAAGCCCACACTTACTACAGACATGGCCCCCTACTTGCAGCATATCTAAGACCTGGAGGACTAAAGCTGAGCGAAGCCAAGACCACTGCTACAGCCTTCCACCTCAAACACCAAAGAGGCTCATCGCCAGCTTCAAAATTCAACCTCAATGGGCGCCTCTGCCATACAATCATACCACCAACCTACTTGGGAGTGAAGCTTGACCGGCAGCTTACTACCGGCAGCACCTCGAGTACGTATGCACCAAGGTATCTTCGAGAATAACCTCCTGTGCCGACTTGCTGGATCCTCATGGGGGCCAGCCCAACAACCTACGCACAACTGCCTTGGCTTGGTCTACAGCACTGCTGAAATATGAGCCCCAGCATGGTGCAACAGCTCTCACACAAGAGCTGGAAACAGTACTCAATGAGACCTTGTGAACCATCATGGCTGCTCCATCCTACTCCATTCTGATTTTCTACCAGTGCTTTCAGGCATTGCACCTGCAGCACTTAGGGGAGAACACCACACGCACAAATAGTGATTAAGGCCCTGCTGGAAAACAAACACCTGCTGCATTAACACTGTCAAAGATTCACACCAATTCGGTAGACAGAAGATCTCGCTCTCGCCGACCTTTCTGCCGACACGCTGCCCTCAGCTCCAGTTCCCATTCAACATCATTACAGACATGAATACTGCCTGGCGAGATACTCCAAGACCAGATCAAATCTCTATAGACAGAAATAAACCACCTGGCAGCAACATCCCACGCAAGGAAAGGGTCACCTTAAACCGGATTCGCACAGGAGTGGTTCCCACTTCAATAGCAATATGCTAGCACCGATGGGGGCTGCGGCCGTCGCCAGCCTGCCAATGGGTGGTTCTCCATTCACAGACTGCGGATC
Source organism: Ophioderma brevispina (assembly GCA_023653785.1). Classification (NCBI taxonomy): domain Eukaryota; kingdom Metazoa; phylum Echinodermata; class Ophiuroidea; order Amphilepidida; family Ophiodermatidae; genus Ophioderma; species Ophioderma brevispina. The sequence goes on along the minus strand of JAMKCH010054724.1, from coordinate 4,874 downwards.
ACATTCTCAATGAGTGCCCTACCTTCCGTCCACCGGTGGACACAGATTTCTCAAACCCCAACCAATCAACAGTGAGCTGGATCCAGCGCGTTCAACATATTAGCTGCTGCCCGTACGCAAGAAGAAGTGGAGTGAGGTTGGCGAAAAACCATGTTTTTTGTGGTATAGCAAGTAGCTGGTATGTTATGTAATTTAACATTTTGAGTGAAAAATAGCTTCCATCAACTTGGAGTGAGAATGTCGTGAGACATGGCGATAATTGCTGCGGTAGGTTTTTATTCCCCAACCAGTCTGTTGGAAGCATTCCGGTCTAGTATGACTGAAGAAAATCAACCTTCAAGATTGTGCAATCTGTTTGGCCGTTTCCCTTCTTTAGTATCCGAATGGTATAAGGTCTGGGTCCCCATGCCTTACGTGGTCATTTATTTACTCAAGCAGGTTTTATTTCCTCTGTGTTAAATGTGATGCTGGTCATTGACGGGTATGGGCGTTTTCCCTTTTATGAATACATGCATGTTTTCTCTTGTAACACGACTGATACTGACTTTTCAATGCCTCGGCTTTTTCCTTGCTGGTATTGCAAGGCCAGTAGAAGTTTTTAAAGTGTGGTATACCTCCACCGTTCCTTTTTTTTGGCTGTTGATGAAGTGCCAAATTCTTTTGGGACTCAGTCATAGTGTTCTCTAAATACAACACACATAGTGCTTCTTTCATTATGGGGGTGCTTGACTTTTCTTGCGCATATCTCTAAACTCCTTCCAGGTCTTTTCACAGTTGGTTTTCTGTGCTTTCTGTCATACTCCTTCTTTCTAAATTAGTCTCTGATCCAAGGACTTTTTTGGCACGAAAAGCTTCTTCTGAGGATAACTTGGTTCAATCACCCTCAAACATCCTGTTCCTTGAACATGGTGGTCATATTGCCCCATCTCAATGTTTTAAAAAAACTCTTAATTGCCTACCTGTTGTATATTTGCTTAATCTTATCAATATATGTGCTATTCAATACAACCGCAGTGATATAGTGGCCTTAATTAAGGTAAGAGCGTTTAGAAATGAAAAAAGAATTTCTGTTTGGCCTAAAGACGATAATATTAAATAAATTTAAGAAGCAAGAAACCTTGAGATAAAACACGTCATCTAATTCATACTTCAAGAAATAGTAGCACAATCTACTACAAGACGAGTCCTTAAAAGGACAATCTTCTGCATTTAGTGCACAATTTGTGAAATGAAACAACAATTGAGTTTTGTAACACTAAGTTGTAATGAATACTATGGCAGGCATAATCATAATGATCAACCTTTATTGAAACAAAAGACAACATTCATTTTCATGTTACTTTTCGAACATCTGTTATTATTTTGAAGTCGAAATCGAATGCATGAACACCAATCTTCATTTAACCATACTTTTCCCTTTTAAAGGGAACTTCTTATCTAGTGCAAAGCTAAATTACTATTGTGTAGTAATATACTGTCATAACATTGCTGTAAAAAGGTTTGTGCCTGTTACCACACATGAAATATTAGTCTTGCTTATAATGAAATGGTTCATGCTATCAGTGTTAAAATATACATCAACAATGTAATTCTGTCCACAATTGTAATATTATAACATTGGGAATATTATTTTGGATATAAATTGGCTATAGAATTCATTCTACAACATTTAAATTTTTGTCCAAGCCAAATTTGCAATCTGACCCACCAATCAGAAAAACTGTTACATAGCTGCCTTTAGGTTAGGAAATTCCTACATAGTGTCAAGCAGGGAATGTCACATCCCTATTGGGCAAGTAGGGTATGTATTCACTGACCATGGCCAGCCTGGAATATAGACTCTTGAACTCACTGACAGTATCAGTAACAGATGAGAAGTGTAAACAATAGATGGGCTGTATACCACAATAAGAACTGAGTACCACTGCATGAGGGTTTGGTCAATTCAAGATTATCTTCTGGCCTGGCAGAAGAAAAAACAATTACCTGAGACAGTATATGCCCATTTAAGGACATGCTCAACTCTTTGGAAATAGGTGAAATTTCACTGCTTTTTTAAGAAGTGACGATGGACCTTGAGTGCAAACAGAGATGGGCAAAGAGTTGCACAGGCTAGCGGCTGCATTGCTGAACGCCCTGTCACCCACTGGCCTTTTTTGTACAGGAACAGTAAGGTGCGTCTAGTCATTTTCGTACCACAAGAATGGCCTGCCAACAAACAGAATAACCATTTAGAGGCGCTTGATGTTGATATTCAGAAATAACCGCTACAGTTGATTCTTGATGATAGTGCCTCTATTGCATACCAGATCAGAATTTTTCGTAAGATTCGCTTCTATGTGTTAAACTAAACTAATGCGACGTTCTAAAATTCAGTTTTCTTGGCCACTGTTATGACGTCTCGTGGACGCCCAAGGTCAGAAATACTTACAAACACAAATAAATGAGCTTCCTTCCTTCGATTTCCCCTTTCTACCAATAATTTCCTCACTTCGGCCCCTCGTAACCTACCCTTCCTTCTTTCATTTTTCCTCCCCCTTCTTTTCTCTCTTTGCTATTCCTTTACTTCTCCTATATCTTCTCCCTTCTTCCTCTCCCTTTCCCTCCTCGTGACAAACGAGTGATTAAATTTTTATAATTATAAACAGGTTTTAATGATCTTTACTTGATTTGGTTCAAGAATTGGGGATGGCCAAAACAAAATAATTAAAATCAAAATTTACACAATTACAAGGAAATTTAACCCCTTTTTTGGGGGGGGATTACATCAGTTGTCCAACAAGCAGCTCGTTGCAGTTCAACAATGATACGGTCCCCCACAGGCAGACTCCAAAATGACAGCGCAAAAGTTCATACAAATCTCAGGTAATAATTCCAAGGGAATCTTCTCAGTCCTGAAGGTATCTTTCCAGCAGTTCAAGACGACGGGCTTTCCCTCGACGACAAATGGTCCACAAATAATATAAAATCCCGGTAATATACCACATCAGTCTGTCGCTATGTCCTCATTAGGACCACAAATTGGATCCCTTTGATCCGAAAAAAATGACGCTCTGTGGCTTAGAAAAAGACGACAGCAGACCAATTCTAGCTACAAGCTCCGGCGCGGCATCCACAATATTTAAATCCTGGCCACTAGATGTTAGAACTCCAAACGACCATATTGTGAGTAAAATAGCTATACTTACTGTATAGCTCAAGATCTATAGTCTCAGATCCTCTGATTTCAAAATGATGGCTCAGTCCTTCAGTCACAAATACTATTTATCTTCACACAGCTAGATCCCCCTTTATAACAATAATCATTAACATCATTCTATGCATAATCATGACCTTGCACCATCAAATCAGATTTCACAATCTAATTACCATCACTTCCTATATATAAAACTTTGTGTGGGAATTCCCTGATCTTACAATGTATTGATATTTAATTTAACGAATAAACAGCTGATTTCAATGTACTAAGTTTAGCATCCTTGGGGAATTCCCCACTTCTCCCCTATTGTGCTAATCTCAACAGGTGCCCTTAGCAAAAACAACTAGGGTATCCCTTTCTCTCTTTTATATAAAACAAAGTGCTTTCCCGTGAGAAATCTTTTCTCAAATAAAATTGAGAAACTAATATTTGTTGAAAAGTTTAATAAGAAAAAGGAGGCCTATAACAGCCACCATCTCCTAATCGCCGGATAAGAAAGAAGGACGCAATCTATTATATTATAGTTTTCCTGACGAGCGGAATCAATGAATGTTTCGTATTATAGATGAGGTGACATAAGTGTTTACAAACACAGTTAGCACCTGGTCTACGGACATGGTTAGGAGTGGCGAAGAATATGTCCATCAGTTACAGTATTCAATAGACTTATCACGCCTGATTGAGTTGCGAATTTTAATAGCACAAGACCTGCAGATGCTCACGCCTACTGCCGGCACATGCATTTGTCGTGCCCGGCGTTGACGTCACATGTCAATCACATAAAGCAAACATGGTAAATGTTTTTCTTTTGCTGGTTTCAAAATACCACTTTACACAAATTCCCTAAAGTTTCTTTATGTAAAATTTATATACAAGGCCCATCAAATGGTAATCGAAATGTTAGTATAGAAATATAAAAACACACAATGTCACTTTGCAAGGACATGCCTGCACATACGTTAGATTAACTTGTACATGAGTTATATGAGTGTATTTTATTTGCGATTATAAAATTGCTCGTTTTCGTTTTCCTTATTATGGTAAATGAGGGCAGAACTTAGATACAGTAATCGGTTTTGTTCATGTTCAAGGGCAAATGGGATTGATAATTTTGAACAATGTCATTTTCTAATTGAATAATATACCTGCGGACTTTTTCACTATCAACCCTGAATTGTGGATTTTTCAAGAATTACAGATAAAGAAAATGTTGCAATGCTGGTCAAAATTGAAGCCTTGCCTTAGATACCCACCATATACATGAAATGTTCAAAGGTGATATTGCCATGTTCTGTGCATTGTAAAGGGCCAAGTTCATAAAACTTAAAAACTCGAGGGACATATTTCTTTTTAGAAATCAATGATATATTACGTTGCTCACAGTACAGAACTGGGATACTTCCTGAAATGTAGAACCTGAAACAATAAAAACAATTAATTTACTCTCATAGCATGACACCAACAACATATCAAATGTCCCGACAAAAGGAAGTAAGCAAAAGCAAATCATTATTGTAACATATTTTAACGGGGGATGGCACAGCAGATCCGATTTGATTTAAGGATATGAAGTTTCATCTTGATAGATTGGCATCAATGATCTCTACACCAATGATAGGCTATCGCCGCCCGAACGTGAGGAAACCGGAAGTTGCCCGGCGGCCCTTTTGCTCTA
>JAMKCH010054723.1:0-25491 GCA_023653785.1 Ophioderma brevispina | reverse complement strand
TTATGAGATTAGAATATTTACTTTATTTCACCAGATATCCCATAACACAAATAGATGAGACCTCAGACTGCTGTACAAAATTGTGCTGTTACACTATTTACCAGCATGTTTGGATAATTTGACATCAATTGTATTATGGGGTATTGGATTTGTATCATTGATTCTTCAACATTCTTAGTCCACATGCAAGTTGAAACCACTCTTGCAAAAAATGGTAACAATTCTGGTCAATTAAAAAAAAACAACTTATTCTTCTTCAGCAATACATCAAAATAGTTTGATATGTTATAAAGCATCCCCAAATGCCTTCAGATTCCCAATGTTTATATTTTATTCACACTCTCTCTCGAGCACACTCATTATCCGTTTATCAATATGATACCCCCTTAGGAAAGGAATATTCCACATTGGGAAGTCTATGGGTTGCTTGTACCTCATTTCTTGAAACTACTTGCCTCACAAATGTCCAAAATTCCACCTTTTTCTTCACAAAAAATACAAAACAAGCCTTTCGGCCAGTGGAGAAAGCTTCAACACATAACATATCCAAATTTATAGCTCCACACACCGAGTTCCTTATCCAAAACCGTTAACAGAAGTCCAGATTTTTCTCACAATGCAAAAGGCAGACCTCCTACCCCAATACGTGCACATTACGTCTTCTGTCGGCACTTTTTGGATTTTCAAAAGTAGAACCAATTCCAAATACAGACTAACGTCTTCTGATAATAATGGCGGCGGCATTGGAGAAGAGTGTTTTCTTCAGCTCACAATGACTATTAAGAAGTCAAAGGAAATGTTGAACTTTTTAAAAATGCGAGGCTTTTTAAGGAAGTGTATACGTAATCCATATTTCAGCAACCCAAACAAGCTATTTAAAAGTGATCAAGAATGGCATAGATACTTATTTTTCCGACCACAAAAAAAAATTTTACTATAAACTTTCATCAAGATAAATCTAGTCAATTGGAGAAGTGAAAAAATGAAAAATGGTCAAAAAGTTTACTACGTTATTGTGTATGACGTATCGTTTATTACGTTGAAATGCGTTTTTACTTTACAAACTATAATTTGACCAATGATATGGTATCAATAAATGTATCTTAGAATAAATTAGTAAAAGGTATCGTAAATATTGTTTATTATGAGGTCTAATTTCAGGCCAGAATTCAATATTCAAGGATCCGTAATAAAATAACCAAAATTGGAGGCGTATTTGATTCAATGAGGTACTCAAATTTAAATCGTACAAATAAAAATGGTTCCTAGCAACCTCTGATAACGTAATAACCCTATTCTTTTGACCTGTACAAAATGTGTGTATGCATTACTGTGCAGAAACAGTAAGAAGTGTTCTTGGCAATATTATTTTTATAGGTATTTGGATAATTAAATGTTTAAAAACTTAAAAACATACAGTTTTGAGAGAATTTTTTGGGGTGGCTTACCTCCCAAAATGCACCGTTTTTATGAAAAATCGACATATAGCAACATAGTTTGTACTTTGATACCACTTCCATGTGGGTTTACTTAAATGAGTTCAAGAATAGGCTGACTGATAAGTGTGCAATGAACGCTGCGGCCGGTGTGGCGATATTTTTCCGTAGTTCTTGTGCAATTATATTATAGCTTGAATATAGGTAGACCAATGGACTTCATCTATTTGCACTTTAACAAAAAAATCGAAACAAATTTCTCAATTAAAGGGGCGTGTTCCGATCGTTCTTGGGACCATTGATTACCGGATAGTAGATAGATTTGATCTCAGATGAAAGTCCGTATTGTTCTAAGTGTCGTCCTGAAAATTGAGCCCTCGAATCCATCTCCCAAGATATAAACAAAAAAACCGACGTTTTAGTGGTTAACCACTTTACAGCCACAGTATGGAATAGGGCTTTGCCAACAGGCATTCATTGAGTCGTCTACCATCAAAACGCAAGTTTGTTTTCCCACGGGTACTTGATGGGGTTGTATGTGCACAGTGCCAGGCTCTCATATAAAGTAGATGGAGAGAGGAGAACACAATACACATAAATCGGAACAACCCACTTTAAGCAGAAATTAGCAGAGTGGGTCGAACCTGCGACCAGTGGAGATCATGAGCATTCTTAACCGATTAGACTAGCAAGGAATTGTTGGTTATATTGTAATTCACTTAGTGAAATCTTGACGGAAAATAAAAAGGATTCATTAGATAACAATAGAACCAGATTCTTATTAAAGCAGAATTGTCAAAAGATTTAAGCAAAGATTGTTAATGTATTTCAATGATCGATGTTATGGACATCATAAACCTATATATGAGTGTTTCAGTTTGGCCTGTACCACACGTATTTTGAGTCCATAATCACGAACTCTAGTAAAATAATACCTATACAAAATGATCAACGTGAGTGTGTGTGATGCGGCGGGACAGGCCCGTACGCAGCCCCCCCCCCCCCCCCAATTCCAAAAAAAAAAAAAAGGGCAAAAGTTCCACTTTTGACGATTTTTTTTTTTTTTTTTAAAAAAAGTAAAAAAAAACTCTATGATTAATTTTAATTTACATAAAAAAAATAAAAATGTTCAAAAGTCCAAAAGAGGACAATTTAGGAGGGTTAGGTCCAATTTTGAAGTCCCCGCCACCCCACCCCCAATAAATCCTGCGTACGGCCCTGGCGGCTGATGCCCAATTTCGGGATCCGGTGTGAAAAGTATTATAGTCGCCGGGCCACCAGTCCGGGCTCCATAGATCATAAGAAATAAAACGTGAAACTAATTTGCGTGAAGAGTCAACTGAATTGTGCTTTAATGTATATCAGTGTTGTGAATGCATTCATTGGGTGACCCTCCAGAAGACCGAAAAAAACTTTAAGACCCCGAACTATAATCATCAGGGATTATCCTGTAAAGTACACAGATGCAGACGTCCAGACCTGAATGGTTTGTGATTGGTTTATGTAAAAATGACGATATGCGCTAAGTGGACTTAGTGCATACAGTTGTCATCATTTAAAATTTGAAAAAACTACAATAGGAGATCGACGTGCGACTTCATGACTAGGATTGCCATATCATTGAGATCATTAGTTCGTGTCTCAAAGATTGGTCTTGGGTTGGAGTGCCAGCAAAGCAAGGTGGGTTTTTTTTTTTGGATACGACGTTAGGCCTGAGCTCCGTGTGGATAGTTCAAAGCATTCATATTGGCGTTGGTTAAAAAAATCAATAGTTTCACTATGATTGTCACTGACCTTGTTTATTGGAATGGAATGATCCCGTAAAGATTTGGAGTAGGTTTATCAGTATCATATCATGCATGGGGACCTTATTACATCGCCACGCAGATTCCCTTATTGTTTCGGCAGACCCGCACCCAGAGTTCTCCAACAAAAGTTCATTTCTTGGTAGGCGCCTGTTTCTGTGGAGTATCACCAACGCCCCCGTTATGGTCTGCGTTTTCCTCAACTGGTTCCTCTTTAACACTTGGTTCGCTTGCAGCTGCACACACTAAATTTTGGATTGCTGACTCTGTCGTCCCTGTGTCGGCTTCATCGGCAATCTTCCTAACTGCTACCAACAGCATATCATCAAGGGCACGAGCTAAAGTTCTTTCGGAGATGGGTTTCTTTTGCGGCAAACGAAGTCTTAACTGGTCATTTATTTGTTGAAGCGTCAAGTTCGAATTCTCCTTAAGAATGACAAGTAGCATGTTCTTAATTTCACTATCTACCTTTATGTTCCTCGGTCCGCCTTTAACAGCTTTCTCCCTCTGACCGCTTCGCATAAATCGAGCAATAATCGAGCGGGCCGTCTGTCGTTTTATGCCCAGATAGTCTGCAAATTTCAGGTAGTTTCCATCATTTTCCTCGTCCAGGTAGTAATCTATTAGTCTGTTCCTGTCGTCGTTGGATACCACGTTGTAGTTCCCTCGACTACAACCGGGCTTTATTCCCTTCCTTTTTGAATTGAAAGTGCTCATCTTTACTGTGGTTATTTTTGTTCACATCCGCGGGATTCACATATTCAGTTATATTCCTGAAATATGCAGTCTATTTCACACTGCATACAAATAGTGTAAACGCATGCAGTTTTGTCTGTGAAATACATTCGCTCATAATACAAACTGACGCATTATGTACATGTGAGTTGATTTTGTAATGGCGACAGCTGAATTTGAATGACCCTGCTTGAATTGAATTACCCATGCACACGCGTATGCCTCATAATGAATATGGGACTATAATACAGAGTTGAAAATTAGCGAGTTTTTAAATGTGGAGTTGGAGTCATGTATACGAAGCAGCGTGCATGCGCATGGTTTTGAATACGCTGTCTTGACTTCCGTGTAGAAGCACTTACGGCTTTGGCAATATATTAAACACCCGGGGGAGATAATATAAGATCAAAGTGTTTATGTTTTTTGTGTTACACTTTATAAACACTTCAAAGTGTTAAGTTAAACAATCGCGCAGTAAAAGTATGGGTAAAAAGTATATGTGTTGCAAACACATAAACACTAAACACACTCAAGAATTCCAATTCAAAATGTACATTCAGCCATGTTCATGTCAAACTTAATTAGCTAAAGTAGTAGCTAGTAGTATTTTAAGCTATTTTAAGAGCTATTTTACTGCTAAAACGCGGTGTTTAGATTCCAAAATTAAACGTGTGTGCATATTTATAATTTAAATGCTTGGTGTGTTTTTTATTTAGCATGTGTGTTTGCATAAGTGTTACCTCCTTTTACCTTCACAGTCTCTTTACTGCATTTGTGATTGTTTAAAAAACATTTTGGAGTGTTTAAAATGCGTAACAAAAAGTGTGATGAAGACGTCGTCGCCCACATCACATACTGTCTTATCTGACATTTTTTACTTTTTTGAGATATTTTGCATATGTACTTATAATGTTATGGTCTATACATGCACAAAGTTACAATCATGAAAGTGACTTAATTAGTGAGATATTAATTAAGAATTTTGATCAATAAGCTAAAAACTGCATATCGCGATTTCACATACTGTCTTATGTTTTATTTACACGTAATTTCAATAGGCGTATAATTAACGTTGTTCGTAAAACAAGCTGTTTACGTTTTTCACATACAGATCTATGTGCGTCTTATCTGCCTCGTGCGTGAACATTTCGTGTTTCACACAGTGATCTATCTGAACGCATTATAACGGTGAAATTAGCGTCTTATGTGAGAATACGACTTTTTTGCGTTTCACATACAGACTTATGACTTTGTAGCATTTTTATATCAGGAATACAATTGCACTTTGAAAACTCAGCAAGGTTAAAACTTAAACTTAAGAATGTTTTCTTCATAATGCAAAATTAAAAAGTAAATTGTAATATTAATTCCATAGTACAAACATGAAATCTCCCGGTAGAATTTCAATGGCGATTTTCTCGAAAACGGCATTTCATCAGATAAGGCAGTATGTGATGTGGGCGACGACGTGATCCAAGATATATTGATTCAATTCGGACATGTCCGGGGGACATGTCTCCCAGATCAAGGGCAGGGGGACACAGAAAAAAAACTGCACGAGTGTGCATCCTGATTGTGTCCGCCATTTTGCAACTTTAAGAAACATATATCTCAATATTTGCATGTGGTACCAACGAAAAATAGCTTTAATTTACTACAAAGATCATCCACATCGTTATAGGTATAAAACGAGTTACGGTCGGTTTAGGTATGGGGTTATAGTAGATTCCAATTGATGGTAGAGTTATGGGCGGAGTTTGGACTTCGTCCATTACTCAAAATAGTGGACAGAAATATCCAGAAAATCTTCGATTTCTTCATCGCAATACAAAAGAGATTGGATTGAAAGAAAATGGCCAACTACAAATAAAGTTAGGTTGTTCGTCCAGTCAATACTAATTGTGCAGTGTCTTAAACATGTTTAAGTACCATAGGCCTATAAAATAGTGGGTTCTTCGCTTTTGATACAGTGCACTGATATTGCCAAGCACTAAGCGGATGATTGCTCCGACTGTTTATTGAGTGCAGAAGTAATATGACCCGGGAATGTGACGATATTTAACCCCACATGCAGTTTTCAGGGGGGTCTACTTGACCCCCCCCCCCCATACACACCAACGGGGTGTGTTAAGCATGGTAATAAAATGGTTTTAACTAGACTGTCCCCCAGTCTCTGCTCTGTCTCTGGGTTTTTGAGTGCACTTGGTTGAAAGATAAGGCTAAAATAAAAATTTGAAGACTTTTCAGCTGTTCCCACCCAGTGGACATGCTGGTCTTTATACCGCGCCCTCTATTATACCAGTCAACAAGTCCACAGAACGCGAATTACACAGGGCTCCTGGAATAACACAAATGAGGGAGGGAGTAGCTCGCACGGATATGGGTTGAAGAGTCAAGTGTAATTTTCAGTCGCTTAGCATTTTCATTACCGTGGACCCGAGGGAGGGTCTAGTTTTAACCAATATTGGCCCCAAATCGCTGATTTTTCCAAAAATTCATTTTTCTTCTGGCCAGGGAGGAGGAAAACTGGGAGGGGGAGAAAAAATGGACCCCCCCCCTCTGGCGCCGCCACTGTTCAAAGAATGAAAAATCACTGCAAAGGAATGAAAAGTCACTTAAAAAGCATTCTTGCGGAGTTTGTGCGTATGTGGCCGTGGAATTAAAGCGGCACTGGCACATTTTCACAAAATATGAAATTTCTTCAATTTGCTCTAAAATGATAGTCTAGGCCATTGGAAGAACAGAGATATATTTTACACATAAAAATAACATACCCCAAAACAGATAGGGACATTGATATGAGGATAAAGACATCCAGGTAATTTGTAGGCCAAATTTTTAAGTTTTCCATAACTTTAATCAACAAATGTGTGTATATTACATGGATATTTTTGACTCGTACTCACTGATATTAAAACCACAAAGGTTATAGACCGGTCAAACAGTGTACATAGCGTGAGAAACATGCATACGGCGTGCGTGTTCTTGTGTTAAACGCCATTTTCGTCGTCCGCTTAATTTCGCGTCGGCGGCGAAGCTAAATTACAAAATCGTTCCGTTTACCCATAAGGAAGCTGATTTGGTCTTAATTATTTCGTGTGAGGCTTTTGTATATAAAAGCTTTACAACCATGCAAAAATATCGATTTTGAAAAATCTTGAGGGCGCACTATTTTTCAAATGTGCCAGTGTCTCTTTAAAGCCACTATCAGCGATTTCTTCAAAATGTAAACAATGAGAACACTAATACGTGTAAAGGTGTTCATATGACCTAACAGACACTAGCAATTAATAGACAAAATGGGCATTTTGAATTTTGAAAAAAAAAATGATGTACCGTGGGACATGATGTTCCTGGATGTGATGTCCGTCCGTCCGTGCATATTTTGTCATTTAGTTTGTCAATTGTAATTTGTCATGCACTAAAATGACAAATCAACGATTTATAAAAGAAAAAATGAAATTTTTGATGATAAATATTAATCCGAAAAGCCGATAATCATTAAAGGCTGACTCAGAAATGTCGAAATATATGTTTTTGTATTAATTATAAAATATTCAACACAAGGAGATTTTTGAGGATATAAATTTTCTCTAAATTTGCACGTAATTGGTTGAAGAACACCTACCAAGATCATATGGAAGGTTTTATTGGACAAACAAACAGAAAAGAAAACAAAAAATATAATTTTGAACTGTGGTTTGCTGTCCTAACCAGCCCCATAGAGAAGCATGTTTTGAAATTTTCTGTCGTGCACGACAGAAAAATTCCTAATCATCTTTTTGTATCAAGAGACGGCGTTTTGGGCGTCTTCAACTTGTGTTTTAATGTAAAAACTCAAGTTCGAAAAAAATTGAGAATTAAAAAAAAACATTTCTGGAAATGTCCCCGTGCCTAATTGATGTAGCAAATATATTTAGTGGCCCATATGTGTAGTATAATAGACAATACCAAAGGGTACTGGTGTATAGCAAAATTCCGCATCCGAATTTATTACAAAGTTGTGATTTTCTTTAATGAAAGCGTACGATTTAGTTTCACTATATTTTACAACCCATTTATTATGTGGACAACGCATTATTATATAGGCATGCACATACAAAACACGATTTGTTAGAAATCCATCACGTGGCATCCTCGGAACTCTTCCAAGGGTGTATTGGTTAAGGGGTGTAATCCCACAATGCACCAGTTTTGGGAAAATTTCACCTCAAGGGTCCTGTGATCCTACAAAAAATCCTATTCTTCACATCTAAAAACCCTGACCTTCGAGCTCCATTTTTTAGCCACCACAAAGCATTAGTACTTAGGGAATTTCGCATGGGAAAAAAAATCATGAAACGTTTTGAGGGACACTTTTTAATCCCAAGTACTGGACACTGAAGTTTACGGACAGTATAGTATCGGCACTTTGCAATGCATTATGGGATTTGGTTAAAAAAAACCCCTGGCAATCTCTGAGTCAAGCCTTTTTGAAAATTACACAGCATTTAGAGCCTTGATTGTCTTGAATGACAAAAACCTCCTTTCATGACTAATTTTAATTTGTCAAGACCCTTTTCAGAGAATGACTGTACATTGGGAAATTGTGGTTTAACCCATGATTACGCATCTCCAAAGTCCGCTCTGTAACCCTCCTTTGAAATCGGTCCCTGCAGACTCATAGACTCATCAAGTGTAACTCCTGACGCACTGTGTTATATACTCGAATCTAATATACTCGCATTCAGGGGTGGCTCTCATTGTATTGTGTGACAGTGCTTGTGATTCACACTCAGAGGAATATTTACCTCGCAAGCCTCGGCATCATATTCGTCAACGCCTTGCCAGAATGTATTATATATGATGGTTTTCGCGGTCGTATGATACTTGAGGTCTCCTAATATGGGCGGATATTTGAAAACATATTTTAAAGAGACACGGGCACATTTGAAAATAGTGCGCCCGCAGATTTGTCAAATTCGATATTTGCATGGTGTTGCTTTTATATACAAAGCCATCACCCGAAATAATTAGACCAATCAGCTTCCTTATGGGTATACGGAACGATTTTATAATTAGCGTCGCAGGTCTACGCGAATTCGGCAGACGGCGGAAATTGCGTTTAACACAGACACGCACGCCGTACTGCATGTTTCTTTCTTCTTCGTCCGCCTATTACACTGTTTGACCGGTCTATAAACCTTTGTGGTTTTAAATATCAGTGAGTACGAGTCAAAAAAGTCATGTAATATACACATTAACATGTTCATTAAAGTTAGGGAACTTAAAAATTGGCCTACAAATTACCTGGATGTCTTTATCCCATATCAATGTGTCCCATCGTTTTGGGGTATGTTATTTTTATGTGTAAAATATCATCTCTCGTTCTTCCATGGCCTAGACATCATTTGAGAGCAAATATGAAGAAATTTCATATTTGTGAAATTGCCAGTGCCGCTTTACAATTTGGATGGAATGAACGGTGGTATACTATAGAATTTCAGAGTTTAGTTTATTCATTTTACAATAGTTTTAAAACGTAACGAAATAAAAAAATGTTTTTTCCCCTTCGTTTGGTCCCAACCAATTTGCGTCGCGAAAGGTATGTATAGGGGTCACTGCTAAGCGATTTTTGTAATGGTTCCGCGCAAGGGAACCACAGAAAGTGTGCGACAGCGCTTGCACGTTCCTGCCATGCCCTCAATATCATCAGTGGCGTGTGTAACCATCTTTTTTTCGAGGGGGGGGGGGGCCTATATATTTCCAGCGGGCAAAACCATATGTAAAAGTGTTTATAGTCGATTCGCGTTGCTCGTTGTCGTCCCCCTGAGTTTGGACCTCTTGTCAATTAAGTCGAAGAGGAAAATGAAGAAATTCAAATGCACGGCCACACACCGTATTATCTTGGAGGACACTCCGATCATAAAACTCCCTCACCTGCCACTGATCCGATTTCAATTCATGTTGGACTTATGGGAACGCACAATAGTATTTGTCAGGCCTAACATTCCTCACATTAACATATTAACAGAAGTCCCTGCGCTCAGTGAATTTTTCTCACCTCCGCAAATGGTAGCGGGGGTCAACGATCAGATGAATCGAGTATAGTATATTGGTAAGCTTTACCTATGTTCTTTTCACTGTACATTGAGCGGCATTTGCAGAAAATCACAACTTAATTCCAGTGGGAAAAACACGGGCAAGGGAGTGGGGAAAGATTTCCACAAGGCCGGAAGCTCCCCTACCCGCCCCCTCTGGTTACGACGCCACTGAATATCATCAGTTTTACATTTTACTGGGCTCCACGTACCTGTGAGTGGCCGGGTTTGGATTGGATCAATTTAAAAAAATTTGACCCCTTTACAATCTTTGTCTGACAAAACCACTTGTCGGCACTTAAGAATTGCGTTTGCAGGGGTTCCTGTCAGGCTGTCTACATATTTAAATCACTCAAACCTTTTGTCTTTGAGATGGTTACATGTGTGCTGCTCCAGGGCTACAAGCATACTGCACTGCCGGGCAGGGTTTTTGTTTCGTTGACTCGGCGTTGACCGGTCATATGTCAACCATCTAGTCGAAAATTAGAAATATCACAATGATTGAACCACGAAATAATTCTCACTTAAATAAAAAAATCTTTCAGCATGGTATTTTTTGATGAAAAGCCGTATAATCAATCAGTGCCAAATCAAAATTTTTCACATTTTTTAAGGAACACCCTTATGTGAAATCTCTTGTTTCACTTTTAAGATCCTAAAAAGAGGATCAGAAGAAAAAGAAATTCGCGTTCTCGGCTTTTCGCGCCCGCGATATTCAAATACTCTGTGGCCTCCCAACCTAGACTTACATAATTTACCTCAATGACCTTTTGACCTTGGCACAGAACCTTTGACCTTGACGCCCCACCCACCACACATGAGGATCCAATGTTGCACCTATTGACTCAAGTTGAGAACTAACTTCAACTGTTCAATGATTCATTTTACATTTTTAGCCTATTTTCCAACTGACTTCACATGACCTTTGACCTGGCATGTTACCTTTGACCATATCAGCATATGAGGGGTTCCATGGTGCAACTATGATACAAGTTTGGTTTCAATTGAAACTTCACTTTTTCCATTTGGGGAGGTCAATTAAAAAAACATTTTAGTGACACATCATACACACGCACATACACCCACACACACATACACACATAGACCACACAACGGATTGCAAATTGGTCCTGTCAGCTATGCTGGCGGCCCACAAAAAGGGGCAGTCTGCAACCCGAATTAACAATTCCAAGGGTGTAGATGTATATATGTCCGCGCGAGTACGCTCTCACGCGCGTATGGTGTATGTGTGTGCGGGCGTGGTGCGCCGTGTGTTGTGTGTGTGTGCGTGTGTGTGCCCTTATATTTTCTCTTCTGGTTTCATTGTTTTTATTTGGTATTTAATTTGTTAAAGGGCCGGCTTTCATGGGATTTTCCGAAAATGACGGCCCTCATTTTCTAACAAATCAAGTTTCAGGGGGTAGGGACATTCCAACCTAACATCAACAGCAATTCAAAAACGGTAACAACTTCCGGGTTCTATTCTGTTTCAAAGTCTAACGGTAGGGAGCGCTCTTACTCATATCGTTTACACACAGACTTGACTAAAGACTAGGCCTGGTTCACGAATATTTACATCTAAAATGACCGTATGGAATTACACTAGTTGCATGCGGGGTTAATCCACTAACCCCTACGGATTTTGAAGTCAACTAATTTTTTCTTAATTTATCATGATATTACTAAGATCTTTTGAACTAAGGTTTAAGAGATGATTTTTGTAATGTCACTGGGACCAGACTGCCAAATTAAATGTCACGTAGCAGTGCCCAAATAAACCGTTTGGACAATCCCCAATGCCGAAATCGATCATTCGTGTCCCTCCCTTACCCCAACCGACCTCCCCTGTCAGTTTTTAGCATATTCCATGCTTGTTCCACATAATATAAAGTATATTCAATATTGCCAAATTTTTAGGCCTACTAGTGTCCATTTTTGTTAGATTTTTTTGTATTGTTTAGGCCTAGGCCTAATACATTCATATGTACTATAACATGAAAAACATTGATAGCTTTAGCATTTTTCTATAACAACTTCTCCTGTGGTTGACAAGAGGCGGGGGTTCCAGGCGGCATACTAATCGTCTTACCTTTACTGGCCTCCTAGAGCCTATCTGCACAACGATGCACCTTGTTTTCTTTTCCCCTGAAACATTGAGGCCTAAAAGCCTATGGAGATAAAACCAAAAATTAGACACTGATTTAAATCTTCATAATGAGCACGTTTTTTGAAAGAGGGTTTCCCAATTTTCAAAATTTTTTTTGAAGGTTTTTGCAGGTTGCTAATTATCTAGTAAACTATACATGCGAACGACAACAGCTAAAAACCGCATTGTCATAAAAGGACGATTGTGTAATTATAATTGGGATCCCGATTGTAATTTAACAGCGTAGCTGCTAGAAACTATCACTGTTTATGTCCGTTCATTTGGAATCTCAACAAAACACAACTCACGAATATGACCTCTAACTTAACTCCTGAACTGACCGGAATAACTAATGGAATAGCTAGACCTTCATGTGTCACATGCAATTTCCGTCCTGGTATTTCTATTTTGAAGGACATTTCCAGCAGTCATTGAATAATTATCGGAGATCTCCGTAGTAATTATTCTAACTACAATTCAAAAAAAAATTCATTCTTTTGCAACACATCGAGAATTTTGAGCCTGACCATTCACATATATAGTTTACTACCAATGTACCATATAACTGTGAAAATCCTCAAATAATTTTTTTTTTGGAAAATTGGGGGCGCTCCTCCAAGAAATGTGCTGTTATTGCTTTAAGTGGAGAATCTAGTCAAATGTTTGTGATGCAAGCTTGCAGTGTTTTAAATTTTGTTACATTGCTCCAATTTTTTTAGCTTTATTTTCCTTTTTATATTTGGTGAAAATCGACATTTTCCGTTCCCATTTTTCCCCATTTATATGAATCATTTAAGTCAATTGCGTCCTCGCCGAAACAAACATAATTTTCTTATGTATTTCATTGTTTTTCAAGCACTATATTTATTATGTATTTTATTTTTTCACCCTGCATTTTTAAGACAAATGACAAAATAAATTAATTTCCTAGCCTACAACATGATAGTTATAGAAATTTTGTATTCTAATTTTACTATAATTCATGCAATACTACTTTGGGTTTGAAGTTTAAAGAACAAATGTTACTATTTTACCGTAATTAAAATTATTAAGTGTTTCTAATCAGTAACAGGCCAGACTTTTTCTGCCTTGTGTAAAAGTTTGCTCCGGAAAAAGCGGGTTGACTTTTGACTTCAAATCAGACCCATAGTATTCTGATATTTACTACAACCTATTAGTCATTTTGTTGGAATTTCGCTTTATTTTGTATTTTAATGGGGGCAAAGGTCTCACCAGCAATGTAAAATTCCGAAAACATGATCCGTTGCTATGGGCAATCCGAAAATCAAATTTACGAAAAATCTCTTCATTAGGTTTCAGACTACTGACCTACTAACACACGTGAAAAGTCTTATTATTAACCGAGTATTAAAGTTCGTTGACCTTTGACCTCGTGTACGGCATGGAATAACTTGAACTCTGTAAATTGATTCATTTTTGAAAAGCGACTTATTTCTTTCTGAATATGTTTTCACATATGTCTTTCCTATATTAATCATGAACTACATCTGCTAGAGCATCTTGTTAACCAGACAACCTCATGTTGACTAGATTCCCCTTAAAGGTGGATGACCCCCGATTCATGGTCCGAGTTTTCATATGTTTTTTTTTTCTCGCCTCGCAGGGAAGCATTCAACCAAAACATCTTGATTATAAATTTTGATTACACTTAAGTCTCAAGGGGGGGGGGGCTCCATCTAAAGTACCCAGATTGTGTTTTTGGGCGATTCTCACTCGACTCTATTTTTTTGTAATTGTGTACATTTTAAAAAATTGGCACATTTAAAAAACAAAAAATTACTAAATTTCTCGTCCCTTTATGAGATAATAGCTTGGGTCCCTGGAACCCCCCCCCCCCACATTATAGGCACCAACGGAAGTGTGATTTTTAAAATAAAAATTGCAAACCCTGTTGCAGAAATATTTTTCTGTTAATATGTTCATATGCATGAACAAAAATTAATACATACTCAAAATAATTATGAATAAGGATTAAGAGAGCAAATGGCTGACAGCAATTTGTCTTAACGAACTTCGGCCCTATAGCCAACAACTGCCCTTTCCCTCCTAAGTTATTGAGAAGGCAGCGTCAAGTAAGATTTATGGACCATGTGACACAATATCTTGGTGAGCCATCTTCAATCTGCGTCAAGGTCAGCATAGTAACAGACTGCTCTTCTTAGGTCAAGAATGATCTTCTCTGCTCCCTTGATAAAAAATAAAGCTGTCCTCATGGTCCTTCTCGACATGTCTGCTGCCTTCGAACACAGTCGTCACGATTGTTGTTGGGCAGACTGTAAAAAATCAAATTTGGCACAAGCACATGGCTAAATCATGGTTTTCCACCTACCTAAGAGATCGCGTGACCAAAGTGTCTATTGATGGCGAATTCTCTGATGACCATGATTTGAGTATTCTTTGCCGCAGGGCTCAATCATCGGCCCCCACGGTTTTAGTTTGTATACATCCCCCGTTGGCAATATAGTGCGTGCTTTTGATATTTCTTTCCACGCTTATGCTGATGATTTAATACAACTTTATTATGCCGGGTTTGATCCCAGATCTGAGGGTGATTGTCAACGCGTGCTCGCCAGGTTATCTTCTTGCACTGACTGTTACAATCATGGATGCTTCATAACACCTTCGTTTTAAAAAACCAGTATAAGCGAGTTTTTTTTCTTATAGACTAATAGAAATGTTTCTGGCTTTGCTCTTTCCACCTTACTTTGAAGTTAGGTGAATTATCCATCCAGAACAACAATCATCAAAATCTTGGCGTCAACCTTTGCTGAGTCTCTCCCACTATGTATTTCAATGCTGCAAGTCAACTCTATTTGTAAATCTGTAATTTTCACATCACATAAAACCTCTGGCGTATACGGCGTTTCATCACCAGTGATGCGTGTCAGCATGTTGTTAGAGGACTGGTTCTTTCCCGTCTTGACTCTCAAACTCTCATTCTTCTTGGCTTGCGTGAGGCTGACCTACTCGCCTTCAACGCTGCAACAAGGCGGCGCGGTTTGGTGGAGGGCTTGCGGACGGGACCATTCCTCTACGGACTTGCATAGGAACGCATTGCTCCCTGTAGACAAGAAGCCTAAATACAAACTATGCTGTACATCTACAAATCCTTAAATGATATGGCTACCAAGTTCTCTATCAGCCATGAGCAATCTCCAGAACACGGATCCTGCTGAATGTAGGCAACGACTGCGCTCATCATCAGAGATCGTACCGCGGCCTCTTGTTTTCATATCTTGCAAACGAGCTGGTGACAGGAGCTTTTACAATCGCTGCTGCTTGTCTTTGGAACGATCTCCCTGTATCTCTCTCCGTGAAGTGCAGTCCTTGCCTGTGTTCAAGCGACAGCTGAAACCCTTGTTTTCCATAATTTTGTTCTTGTTTTTCCCCCTGTCATATTTTTGTAAGCGCTCCGTTCTTCGTGGAGCGCGTATATCAATGCTTTGTATAATATAATAATAATTTAACCCTTCATGACTTGCCTGAAAAGAACGATTCCATCATCGAGCGACTGCGCGCCATGGCTATACAAACCTATTGAAAATCCGACTGCCCCCCCACAAAAAATACAGATTATACAAAATGGTAATGTTTGATGTTAAATATATGTAAATTGGTCCTGTCTAGAGTCAGAAAAGCATCAAAATATTTGCATGGTGTATGCCGTGGAAGCAGGGTCGCGGAAACATTGTGTTACTTTTTGAGCGATTTTGACGCATTTCGAAAACAATGATTTGCCCCTAATTTCCAGACATACACCGGAACTCATTTATTTGCACCTTGCCTTGTCTTATACCCCCTCAATGGTGGTATGAGTTTCATTGGAAAATTCCCTCGGAAAGTGGTTTCCTTAGGGGGGTCCATTGAACCCCCCCCCCCCCCTTAGACACCAACGTGAGTGAAAACACAACACCTTAGGCACTTAAGTGTTAACTCGGTCCAGTTATTGGGATACTACACAAAATGTGCACGGAAGGCACATATAGGACAGTGTGTTAAGTGTGGTACCCCCCCAAGTAAATTTGGCACGTTCATCATAGCTACGTTGATATATTAAGCGAGCGCGAAGCGAGCTCTTATAGACAACGCGTATGTACATAATTGAACAGTATTGAAAATCTATAGTCGGACAGGTTTTTAAAAAAGTACCGACCCTCATTTGATTCCCCCTTTTCGTTCTTACCATTAAGTTCCCCTGACTCAGAGATTTCGAATATTATTTTTTTGTGTATAAGAAAAATAGTCAACTAGAACTAAAGATAGTTGCCTAAATGCACAATTCCGAACTTTGAGATGATCGGATTTTTTCGTTTTGATGCAGTAACATTATGTGTAGTATACGTCCCCTCAGGATAACTGTGTATAACAAAATTCGGGATCCGGATTTTAAAATACAAGTTTTGTGATTTCTCTAGGAAGGAATTAGATTTAAGCTTAGCAATTCACACGTGATTAGTATATATGGCACGCTTATGTACATGCAAAAAACACGATTTTTTTGGAAATTGAGGGCGCCCGCCTCAGGAATCTCTGAGTCGGCCTTACTCCTACGGAGTTTAATCGGACGGGAACTCACGGAATTCGCCATTGTAATATTGAAGTTTTCATTTGTAGTCCGATATTCAACAGTAATTTGTTTTAGATTCTCCATTCTTTTGGATAGTTTTGTTTTCCTCGCAATTTATTTTTTTATGTCCTGTTTTTTTTTTTTTAAATTTCACATTTGACTTATGTCACTAGTAAAATGTCTTATAATTAAATACGATAAATAAAATATTTTAAAATAAAATAATAACTAATAAATTTTCACTAATAGATGGCGCCCTTTTAAATTCGAATTTCTTGCAGATGCGGCCGGCTAAGAATCCTAATTTTTAGATGTTGCATTGGTTTAACACGGAAGCGAGGATTACTTCAAACAACCAGTTTTTTTGATGACAGGCTGTCATCAAGTAGGAGAATAAATACCAGACTTAGACCAGGGGGGCCGGACACGATCTGCTGGATTTGGGCATCTCAACTGCATTCGATTTACAACAGTATAGGCACTCTAAGTACCTAATTTGCAAAATTAATTAGCATATGTGACTATTTTCTGATTTTCATTGACACTTTTGTGAACACAATAGACTGGAGATCTGTAAGCACACAGGGCTGAAACTTGGAGGGATGCGAGGGATTACAGATTCTCGAACTGATTAGAATATACAACAGTACATTGTCCTGGATTATGGGGACCATTGGTCCTGGGGTACAAGACATCTGTCCTGCAGGTATGGGACATTGTCCTGGGGAGGATATGGGACATTTTCCTGGAGTTATGGGACATTATCCTGGGATGGGACTTGTCCTTGCGGTTTGGGACATTGTCCTGGGGTATGGGACTGTCCTGGGTATGGAACATTGTCATGGGGGTATGGGACAGTGTCTTGGAGTATTGGGACATTTGCCTGGAGGTATAGAAAATTGTTCTTGGGTATGGGACATTGTCCTGTGATGGGACATGTCCTGGGGTATGGGACTTGTTCTGGGGCTATGGGACATTGTCCTGGAGGTATGGGACATTGTCCTGGGGTATGGGACATGTCCTGGGGTCTGGGACATTGTCCTGGGGATATGGGACCATTGTCTGGCGGTATGGGACATCGTCCTGGAGGTATGGGAACATGTCCTGGAGGTATGGGACTTGGTCCGGAGGTTTGGGACATTGTCCTGGAGTATGGAACACATTGTTCTGGGGTATGGGGGACCATTGTTCTGGGGTATGGATATTCTCCTGGAGGTATGGGATAGTGTCCTGGAGGTATGGAACTTTGTCCTGTGTATGGGCATTGACATTGGGTATGGGACAGGTCCTGGGGTTTTGGGAATTGTCCTGGGGTATAAGACAATGGTACTGGGTACGGGACATTGTCATGGGGGGTACTGGGACCTGTCTGGGGAATGGGTCATTGTCTGGGGTATGGGACATGGTCGTGGGGGATGGGACAATGTGCTGGGGATATGAAACATTGTCTGGGATATGGGACATTGTACCGGAGGTATGCGGACATTTTCTTGGAGGTATGGACATTGTGCTGGGGTATGGAGACTTGTCCTGAAGGTATGGGACTTTGTCTTGGGGATATGTGAAATTGTCCTGGAGGTATGGGGCATTGTCCTGGAGGTATGGGACATGGTCCCGGGGATATGGGACTTGTCCTGGAGGTATTGGACATTGTCCTGGAGGTATGGGACATTGTCCTGGGGTATGGGAATCGTCCTGGAGTATGGACATTGTCCTGGCGGATTATGTGACATGGCCTGGGGTATGGGACATGTCCTGGAGGTAGGGACATTGTCCTGGGGTATGAGACATGACCATGTTAACATGAATTAATTTTGTACATTGTTTTTATATGTATTGATGACGCAGAATTACATTGTTCAGGTGGAGCATATAAACCGAACTGAATTGTGATTCAGAAATGATCGAGAACCATCACTACATTCAGACGACCTATTGAAACTAGTCTTTTACCAAAGCTGTCATATATTCGGTAATACGACTTTAAACTAGGGGGCGGAACACGATCTGCTGGATTTGGGAATTTGGGATTTTAAACGGTAATTTAGGGAATTCTTGCGTGCATTATCTATGGCAAATATGACAGAATAAAAGTGAATCTGGGCGCTCGCTTCTCAGGTTCTACCTGCATCATATTAGTGTTCTATAGGACGAACTATTCGTACACTTGGAAACAGAAACACAATCGTTCCTTAGCATCTGTACTGCAAAGCAATAATGAGACATCAATTTAATCAATTCCGCTGATATCCAGGTCACATGGCCACTTGTGCTTCACGTCCAAAAAAATTGCTTGAAAACAATGGATCGATTTGAGGAATTATTTATGTCTCTTTGTGCATCAAAGACGTATCTCCTCCCAATAGGTGACCTTATTAACTATTATCCGCCTACCCACTTCACAACAGAGACGGCTGTCCTTTGGGAAGTTGTCACACTGCATTTTGGTTTAGTATATTTTGCAAAAACAAATTGGTTAAGTAACAAACTGTCAAACATGTAGACAACTTTTTATGCAACTTTCGTTCAAATTTCACAACGGTCTAAATTCATGGTTTGATTTATCCCCGATTGAAGTTACCCCTACCCAAATCGAGTTGAGAATTTTCTGCCATTCTGCTCTTGCATACAAAATTACCAGGCGAACGACACACCGGAGTGCCAAGTGGTAAGAGATGGAATACTCTAGTAAATGCCCCTTATTTTAGGCAACTAATTCATATCTATCCGTCCAGAGTGTGTGAGGGCTGTTAGTTAATTATCTCAGCTGGGTGAGTGTGTTTGATCTCTGTATGTGTTGAGTTTGTGTACAATTTGATCCATCACAAACCGGTGTTTTCGCGGTCTTGTTTCCAGCAGAATTCGTGTGTGTCGACCGATGGTCACAGTGCAGAGATGCCTCTACTGAAGCGGCGAGAATTCAAACCTGCAAAGCTTCCTCCTGATTTACGGACCGACTGAGGAGTTTTCCACTGTAAACTCACCAACCGAAAATATTTCGGGATACGAGTAAGTATCCGAGATCAATGGCTTACATTCAGTTGTTTGTAAACTTTGCCTTTACTGCGGCGCATGGACGTGAATTTGGACGCACTCTTTGACCGGTATTAGAATTGCGCCATTTTGATTTTGTGGTATGATCTCCCGTATACATACCAGGAAGAGCCGGCCGTCAACATACACACCATCGGTGACATTTGATTTTTTTATATGCACACAGTGAGTTTTTCAAACGGACAATTTTGTGCAACGCCCTGGTATGGTCATGCAGTCTCACAGGAAAGCCAAATTTGACGTCATCCAAGAGGCGGTGGAGAGCGAGGATCGTGCCCGACGATACTTGGACCCAGTTTTCCCGTGTATTTGGAGGCACCCGTGATTATTTTTGGCCAGCCTGCTCGCAGGGGAACTTGGCTGACCTCTGCGATGATGGTCTCGTGTTGCTAGAGATAGGTATCATTGGGGAAATTAGTGGAGATTTCACGTAATGGAACCAAGTAAATGTGTTACATCAATCATCAAGCAGTTGTGGGTGGAATGGAATGTGATTTGAACATGAAATCATGAGTCAATCTCCCCAACCCTGTCCATTTAGATAGTGGGTGAGAATGAAAGTTGTTAAAAATTTGCACCAGATATTTGTCAAAATGGAATGAGCAAATGATGAGGCTTTATTATTCATTTTCAATGTTTGATGATATGTGAACAATTTCTTGACATAGAGGATCTTTTAATGCACATGAATGAACTTTTTTTAAAGCCCTCTCCAAGACAAGGGTATTTGATCATCGAATATTGCCTGATATAGGGGTGGGCTATAGAGGGTCAAAATTTATGTCATTAGTTTCAAAAAATGCTAATCACCCTTAGGTTGATGAGGTGATGCGTACTGACACCAATATGCGGAAAAAAAATTACAAAGTGAAAAATTTAGGACTGCTCCCGCCGCAAAGTGAACAATC
Source organism: Ophioderma brevispina (assembly GCA_023653785.1). NCBI lineage: Eukaryota > Metazoa > Echinodermata > Ophiuroidea > Amphilepidida > Ophiodermatidae > Ophioderma > Ophioderma brevispina. Next base: position 4,739 of record JAMKCH010054723.1, on the reverse strand, counting down.
CCAAGATGGCCGCCGCAAAACACATTTTGGCCATAACTCGGCCATTTTTCATCTTTTGGCCTGGTTTTGGTGTCTAATCCTAGGTTTTGGAGGTCTCTAGATCTAATTTGACATTATAATTAACACTTAGTGATCTAATGTAATGTTGTGTTATAATTGTACTTTTTTTTTCTTGAGAAAAATGTTATTTCAGACCTGAGTCGGCAATATGCTGCGTTGCAGTATGCACCATGCTTGAAATGTTACAATGTTAAAAACTTCATACCATTCGTGCTGTTTACTCTCTAACATCATATATCCTTTATTCCATTCTGCAGGTATGCAAGTATGTAGCATGCATCATCATCACTCTGCTTTCCCAACTGATAATATCATTACACTGCTAAACTTCACCATCCTTTATCCATCCATTCTTGATTGTTTGCTTCCTTCCCTATGCATGAAGTAGTACTTGATCTGCCCCGATTAAGGCTGTTGGCATTATGATTTGGTATCTTAGGAGTATGCGAAAGCCGACTTTAATAAATCGGAGATGAGCAAGCGTTGCATTCGTTTGCGATTTAGCGCGCAAAAATGAATGAGAGATTTCACTTCTGCATTAGCGAATATGTAAAGCGTGTGCAAAATCGCGTAGAACTCTGATGTTGCTAGGACTAGTCTAAGAATGCGCCTGATTAATTACAGTCTCACCTTTCACGCACCTTTATTGTTTTGGCTGCGTGACATATACGCGTAAAATAACGTGGACGATCGTATCTAGTGAAGACGCAAATTTCCTTTAAAAATGGCCCTTTCGACGATTTTCAGGAAAAACTATCCGGTGAAACCATTTTTTTATTTCGGTATTTTTCAAGTTGCAACTTAGACCTAAATATGTGAAAATCAAGAAAAACGTTCGCCTTGTTATCTTTTGAAGCACTTTAGGTAATCGGGGGAAAATCACAGTTTCCCATAGCGTTGCGTGGTAAATAATGTACAAATTTGAGCAAAAATGTACTTTTTGAAAGTCTTGTTTCTCAAAAACGAATCTGGTCTAATAATAATAATATAATTTGTATTAGTAGCATATGTTGTATTCAGATTGGGTATCAGCACAAATGAATGGACTATATATCAAATGTAAAGAACTCTTCAGCCATTTAATCATGATGCCAACACCTAACTTATTAAGTCTTTAGCCAAACTTTGAAATTGAAGATGGCTTTACTGGAATTCGACAGTTAGTATTGGTTTTATGGACCAGCACTACCATACAACACTAGAGTGTTCTGTCCAATCATAGCTATGCTAGCACACATGGATCCCAAAAAACAAAAACTGCCATTCATAAGTTTGCTGAATTGCAACTCCAGTGGGCAAAAGAATTTCCCCAGACAGTGGCCATAGTAGGAGGGGGGCCCGGGGGGCACAGCCTGGGCGCACCTCAGGGGGGAGCTGAAATGAGTTGGGGAAAAATAAAATTGACACTGTAACAGACAGTATAATAGGCACTATAGTTCATAAAACTGAGAGGCCTTTGAAGGTACTTAAACGTGCTAAAAACTTCGCCCCCTGGACCCCCTCAAGGGCAAGTAGAGATAATTTGCTATGAGATAATGGGAGCTCTCCAAATTGTACCAAACATGCTAAAATTGAGAGCTTCCCGGAGTTCATCCCCTGGACCCTCGTCAGGGGCAAGTATAAATAATTTGCTTCATGATGAGATAAGTGAGAGCTCTCCAAATGCACTCAAAACTGCCTAAAAAATCCAAGCGCTTCCGGGGGGGGCCCCCTGGACCGCCAGGGACAGTATAGTTCATTGCCGGTTTTGTTTGGTGGGGGGGGGGCTCATGATAAGAGATAACTGAGAGCTCTCCAAAGACAATCAAACATGCTAACACCCGAGAGCTCTGGACTGCAAGAAAGATCATTTGCTTCATGATAATTGAGATAACGGAGAGCTCTCTGAAAAACATTCAAAACATCAAAACCGACAGCTCCGGGGACTCCGCCTCCTGGACCCAGTAAGGAGGCATTTGCCTCTGAAACCAACAGGGCTCCTAAAGCGAGCCCTTGGGGCGGAGGGGGCGCCACGTTAACATCTTGCCCCGGGCGCACAATCGCCTAGCTATGACCACGAATGCACACAGCTGCTGATCTTCCATCTGAAGATGATATGCTCAATGAATTTAATCTTGAGATCCGCAGCAACTACACAACCCAGCACTGAAGTTGTTGACGACGGTGGGCATCAGCGAGTTTTGTGTAGTGATTTGGGATGTAGTGCGTCAGCGAAAGGTATCGGGCATGTGTAGAGAGCAGCATAGTGAGTCCTATGAAATTGAAAACTGGAAAGAGCACGAGCAGATCCGCATCAAAACTGGCGATGGCCACAGGTGCAGATATTCAGACAGTGTTACCTATACAGTCTGCCCTGCAATGTCATCGGGTCATGGGATAAGTCATCGAGCAGAAACATTACTTTTGTACTTGAACAATTGGCACATCTGATGGATTATACAAATCGTTCTCAAGAGAGTACTTTAGATTTGGTGATATCCTGGTACTTTGTGATCGTCCTCAATTTAATCATAGGAACAAGACTGTCAGATCTAATGCCAAGTCATAAACTTTTGCAAATCGATAAAAAAAACTTGCCGCATGGAAATGAAACATAATTAATAAACACTAATGTAAATAAGATGCAAGGAAAACCTTAGTTTTAGGTTCAGGGTATCCATGTGAACATGAGTTGGTGACAAAAAATTCTGACTAGGGATAACGAGGAGTGTGTGTCGGAGGGGTGACAGGGGATTAAAAACGTTCAAATTGTGGTGAAAATCTATTGCTAAACCTACAGTTGGATCACTTAGCATGTTAAAACTAATGCCATAATTAGATCCAGTGACCTCAAAAACAGGGCTAGCACACCAACCAGGCCAAAAAGAGAAAAAAAATGGCCGAGTTATGGCCAAAAAATGTGTTTTTCGGCGGCCCAGCTTGGATTTTGCGTTTCGGAGGAGCAGTACGAATTTTCTCACTTTTAATTTTTTTTCGCAGATTTGGTGTAAGTACGCATCATTCATAAAACTAAGGTGTGATGAGCATGTTTTAAACTTGACCCTCTATAGCCCCACTTCCTACTGATCTGGAGTATGCAAAATGCTGTGAAGTTACTTGACCAGATATATTGACCAGCTTGAGTTGAGGAGCCAAATTTTCTGACTGCATACAACCAAAATTTCAGAACCGCACATATTGTAGTAGGTTGTCCACCCAAATGGCGATTTCCATTTCCGTATGTTTGTGTGGAATGATGGCCTTAAAAAACTTACCGTTTTCTCCCTTTGCTAGTCGCTAAATAACCTGTCATTTAATTTTCTGCAGTAAAGGGAATATTAATCTTTCAAAATATATTGAAGTCTGGTGAAAACAGTGCTTTACGTTCAAATTGCTTTGCAATCGTGGACGTACGGCGAAAATTATTTGCAGACGATGTTGACGGTCGCCATTTTTCGCAAGGATGGCTTCGGTTGCCGAATGGAATTGTGGGCTCTAATCTGTAACTCCTGACCCAACCTCATCGATTTTGGTATGACCGGTAGGAAAAAATGCGCCCTTTCCGATGATAACAAGCTTTCCATGCTTTGATGATAATATTTGGTTACGTTGAAGTTTTATTTGGACCAAAATTTGTCGTATTTTCTTGGTTTTTTAGAGTCAATAAGGTAAGAAATTTCACATACAGACCCCATTACAGTAATTTAACAGTTACGTTTATATGATAATGGGACATTTCTACATAAGTTGCAAGTTTCATTTGCACTCGTGATTGAGGGAAGATGCGGGCTTTTCCTTGAGATTTTGAACCAATTGAGCATTGCTGTCTGTCGCGTGCCGTACGGGCAAATCTTGAAGCGGATCACTGGCATCACGTCCGTATATGTAGTAATAACATATAATCCATCCGTCATACATTTGTGCTATTTTTGTACTTCGCAAATGTATAAGGATTAAAGTTCATTTTTTTCCCTTTTTACTTTTCATCCGGGAGGATCACACTACAACATCACAAGTACTTGCTGGCATAGTCTGGTTGGCTCAGACATGGGGAAAGTCAGGCAGCATACTAGTAACAAGAATTCTTTTTCAAATTGGCTGACTACGTCTCGATATTGTGTAACAATATTCAATTTTCTTTCGTGATTTTATTCCACATACAACATTACCCATTCATGGAAAATGGAAATTTTTACATTACTTTTCTTATCAGAATGAGTACCTTCAGATATTTCTGTGTGGAAGTTTAATTGTAACAGTGGGCCGTGGCTAGAACTGTTGTACAGACAAGAAAACACAACCTGACGCTACATAAAATAGGCATTAACTCCTCATATTTTCTTGTCATTGAGCTGAGGGGGGGCGGGGGGGGGGGGTTTTTTTTTGGGGGGGGGGGGGGGGGGGGGGGGGGGGGGGGGGGGGGGGGGGTTTTTTGTACCATTTGCTTTTATTTTTAAGGTCTTTACAGTGATACCAAATTTGGAAGGGTCAAAAAAAAAATCAAAATTCGGTCGGACTCCCTATTGAGATTAGGTCCTTGAAGCCTTACTTGTATTAATACTTCATAATTTTCCGACAAACAAACTTCTGTGCAGTGATTGTTTGAAGGAAATGTGATGTGATTTGAAGGGAAAATTTTGACTTTTCCGATAAGAAAAAAAATTGACGAATTTGGTGGGAAAACGGTGACCGCTTCCCGG
>JAMKCH010054719.1:0-28041 GCA_023653785.1 Ophioderma brevispina | reverse complement strand
GTTGTCCATTCTATTTGCCCCTTTCTTTAAAACACTAAAATTAAAAAACCCATTTTTTAAAACCTAAATTCAGCAATCCTGGCTCAGTTGACCAAATTAAAATCCTCTATTAAACTGAAATGAACCTTAACCCATAAAGTTATATTCATTTGAAAAATGAACCGTAGCCATAATTTATATTCATTTTAAGATACTGTAACTTTGGACAATTATTTAGAATTGTTAATCACAAGTACCTTGTCTATAAACAATCATAAAATCAAATAATCCTAGCAAATGCTACAATTCATTACAAAAGATTATTGTGTTGTTAGGCCTCAAAAGTAAAGGTTATAACATGCAAGTTCTTTCTGCAGCATACATTGAAGCTCAACAATGTCTTTAGCTACGTACCCCTGTGAATATGAAAATGAGCAAGGCTTGGGCCATTAGAACAGCTCATTGCAAATAAGCCATGTGTATTTTAGCGCCAACCCATCACGTTACTCTCCTGTCCTCCTCGTCCGTTTGGTTTAATGACCATTGTGTCCATTTAAGGGTTCAATTTAAGGTGTATTTTTATCACCGATTTATTTGAGGTAACACATTTGCAGACTTGTTTAAAATTGACTGATACTTGAAGGTTTTGTGAGCTTTTGTGGTGCAAAACGGAATAATTCTCCACCTGCACAGTAAAGTTAAAAGTATTGTGTGTGGAAAAACTTAAAGTTTAGTTAATACTTTAAAAATTAAAGGGACAAGTAATTTGCTTTAAAGATCAAACCAGAGAAGATGAGATGACAACTGAAGAAAAAGGAAGCCCTCCATCTGTCTGTCTGCCTTGCCGCCGTTCGTCAATGTGATTTAACCATTTTTAGATTTTTTTTTTTTTTCGAATCATAAATAAAGGAAACTGGTGCCGTTTTCAGAAAATAAAAGGCAGTTGGGGGGTGCCCAAGTAAGCAAACAGAGTGAGTGAAAATAATAAATCCCAGAATCCAGAAACATCCAGGCATGTTGCGGGTAGCAATCCCAAATCATCCCAATCATTTCCGAGGGGAAAAATAAATCCCAGTAGGTACACAAAAAAAACATCTTTGGCCCACATGGCATAGGGTGTTTGAACTAATCCCCTACTGCATTGCAATGTGCCTATAATACTGTCCTGTACTAAACACTGTCAGTACGTAGGGATAAAAAGTTCCAAAGTTTAAAAAAGAATAAGAACCACTCAGAAACGTTTCATGATCATGCATGCCTAAAAATTTTTGCCCTAGTAATTAAAGGTGTCATATAGATTTCACATATCAGATGTCCCCCTAAACCCAAATTGAAAGTACTGATTTTTTTTCTCTGATGTAAAGCTTCCCAGCAAAAATATCCCCCCAAAAATATGCCCCCACCATAAAAAATACTCGGCCCCCACCTATTATAGACATATTTAATGCTTATACCATGTTTCTTGGTACAAAAAAATTGTGAAATTTCTAATTTCGTATAGGAAGCACATACGAAATTAGCCTATGTTTACATTGAAATATAAGCAAATCAAATGGTCTTTTTTTTTCTCTCGGCAAAGAGTTTCCATATGTACCCCTTCAAGTTTCTGTACATGTAACCAATTTATTTATATTTTTGCCTTAGGTCGGGTATTTGTTTGTGTTTAGGCCATAAATAAAATATGATTTTATACCCTGTAGGATTTTAAAAGGGGGGTACATATGGAACTCTTTCCTTTCTCTCTTTTAAGAACATTTCTGTAGCAAAATCCAAGGTAACAAATCTATGATTGTCTAATCTATTAAAATTTCTATTATGACCACAATAGTTGGGTTGCCGTCAAATCTTAAATCTCCTCATTGCACTTAATGCTTGTGGGGCTAAAGAAGCATAAAAGTCAGGATTTTTTTGTGATCACATGACCCCCTACTCTGAGGTGAAATACAAGTTTTAAAATGAAAGTGTGGACTATTTTCATTTAATAACCAGGCCCTCTACTGTGCCCTAATAGGCAACAGTAACTCTCAGCTTGATCGCAAACCAATCCATCTCAATGTTGGGACGTCATGTCGTTAGCTAGAATCGGTTAATGTTTGAGGTTCATTTCCTTCCCCCACATGCCGTCAGTGCTTTTCTCCCTGCATGGGTCGTTTTACTTATACACAGAGAGCCCGTAGGCCTGCTGTCTTCGGTGTCAGTCTCAGTTAGCCATATTTTTATTAGAATGGGCCTAAGTTTAGCTGTTACTCTAATAGGTTTGAACCATAGGTTAAGACCATGACTAGGAAAAACTTTTAACATTTGGTAATCATTTTCTGTCCTGTCTGAAAATTATGGGAACCTTTGTGTAAATTTCTGGAGCAGTAAGTCCCTACTGGTAATGTATAAGCCTGATGTTTTCATTGACATGTCATGTCTTATTGTATGGCCTTCACCGGATGGATGGGAGAGTTTGTCTGATCTTTAAACCATTTTTGAGCAATGACCCAAATTGACAAATCCCGACCTGGACTCAATTTCCAGATAGAATAATGCCTTTCCGACACCACAAGGGTAAGGGGTAAAAATCTCACACTTTTTGTCATGCCACTGGAAAATTGCAAAACACAACATTCTCCATCATGCTCCCTTGAAATTAATAAATTTGTTTTTTTTTCATTTGAAAAAATTTTTTTGGTGCTAAAACACCTGTTGTACAGTATGAAGAATTCTTCCTAATGTAGTGATAATGTTTATCCTTAGCTTTTAATATCTGAATGGGAGGTTAGGATTGGTCTGAATATCTAACCACCTTTTCTTAAAGTATCTCTGATTAGCTTATACATGATATACATGATATAATCCCTGAGTAGCTTATCAAAATAGCCACCTATCTGTGTGCCACCTTCAAGCTTTCTCATCAGTGGTCTTGATGTGGCTACTACAATCATAATCGCCTGCCAAACACCAAACAAATCAGTTGGTAGTGTATGTATGATTAGGTAACAAACTACCATCTGCAGATTTTCATCTTTTAACCGTTACCTTCTCCCTCTTCATTGAGTAATCCACATAGCTACAGCATTCTCTTCATTCCACAATTGTTCTGATATGAATACCTTGTTACCATGGCTCAGTAGACCGCTTCCTGTCTCATTGCTTCTGCACATTTTCACCCTCTGTTCATGCATTTTTTGTTGTCATCTTTTGTTTCAAATTTCCTTGAAATGTGTCCCTTCTGTTTTGGGCCGTACGCAGGATTTTTTTTTGGTGTGAGTCTTCGCAAAAGTGGACTTTTTTTGGAACTTGCCCGAATTCACTTGATTGTTGGCCCAAATTTTCTCCTAGAATAGGGATGGAAATGAATACTCTTTGGTCCCATATCGTCCCTTTTTCAGCCGAGATGGCAACTTACCACCCCCTCACCCTGCACCCTGTCGATATGTGGGCACTGATTTTGCCTCAATCATGTAATTTTTGGCCCTAACTGGGGAACCGTTGCCCCGTTGGAACAACCAACTGCTTAAAGGTGCTTTTTCCGATTTAATGTGTATTGTGTTCTCTACTTTAATGAGAGCCTGCACTTGCACATGCAACCCCATCAAGTACCGTGGAAACACCTTGCAGTTTTTTTGATGGTTAGTACAATGTATACCAAACATTTTTTTATTTAAAGTGACAGAGGAGATTTTTTGAGACACAAATTGCTCTCAAAAAATTTGTACTGGATCGGTTTATAGATAGACCACGTACCGAGAATGTTTCAAAAGTTTATTGGACAAAAGAAAGTACAAAAGAAAACGTGCAAACCTGTTTTGAAGTTTGCCTGCTATCTTAATTGTCCCTATAAAACCCAGGCTTCGTGCATGTGCACGCAGAAACTACAGAAATCATCATCTATTAGTACATTGTAAAGAACGGCGTATTCGCTTATATTCACTTCAGGTGTGATCTAGTATGCAATTCCAAATATGGGAAAAACCAGGTTCAAAAAAATTGAGGTTGCTTCTTTCTGAAATGCAGACACATCCCCTCACATGGATCATGTTATCCCTGCCTTGTCTTAACTCTTTTCCACCGATAGCTGAATAGAAATGATCATGTTGTCAACAATAAAAACCACTCCCCCACAGTTTGTGGACTTGTGTGGTGCACATGCCGTGGTACATGTAACACAGGCATTTTTCATTGAAATTGAGGGTTTTGGAACTAATCCACCTGTAATCACGATGTCAAGGCGGGCATTTACTCTTTTTTGTAGGTGTAATTTGGTACTCTACTTGGTTAAATATGTGTTTAACCTATGGCTCTAAGTCAATGTTAGGTTCCAGCTGATTTGCCTTATAGAAGCCTTTGTACCAAGTCAATAATAACTAGTTAGTTTGCATGCCATGAAGGGTTGCATGCACACCCTGTGTGTTTTGCTTGCCTCAGGTCACAAAGCATCATTACGACTCCTAAAGCACCCAATGTTTTTATTATTGGCACAGGAGGGGACCACCCCCCTTGAGAGTCCGATTGTCATTTAACTCCAAAATGAATCAATCCAGCACTTTTTAAATGGTCAGTTAAAAAGGGCCAGAAAAAGGGCAATGCTATTTCTCTAGGCTAAGGTCTAAAAAAAATGTTTGTTTGTTGTAAACTTTACGTAATAGAGGACAGATTTTGGGGTTGATCGGTCAGATTTTAAAAGTTAATTTTTTGGGGGGAACATCACAATGTTTGACTTAAAATTTACTAGTTGTCTTATGTTTTTGTTTTTTGTTTTTTGTTTTTTCTTTGTGTTAGTAAAATTGTAAATGAAAATCATGGGCTGGTCGGCAATTTTGTTTTTATTCTGTGCTAATTTTGCATACAAATTTTGGGATTTGGCAGGTTTTCCTAGGGTATGTTGGGTTACGGTAAACAAACACTTTTTTGCCTAAGCTTGTATACAGTTATACCAAAAAATAAAATAGCAACAACATCAACTATGTGCTCTTAATCATGCTTCAGGGAAGAAATCTCTATCCAAAGAAACAAAGCTGAATGAAATGTTTAGCTCAGAATGATACAAAATTCTTGTTACCATGGTTACACTAACCACTGACTTACTCACCATGCACATAGTGCCATAAATCAAGCATGGTAGATTGCAGAGGCTTTGGTATCAAACCAGAGAGTGGTGGAACCAGGCCGGACAGGGACGTCATCTATCGGCTTTTTACTCAGGAAAAATTATTGCTTTACGCTAATTTCCAATTTTTTAAAAATTTACTTTAAACCTGCGCTTTTTAAATCAAAAACCCTTTTCTTGCAGGATTTACCATTACTTTTACTATAAGTTTTTTCATAGCATTCCTATAACTAATTATTTTTGGCCTGTGATTAAATTTCTAGTAGGTATCTGTGGAAAAATGCAAAATTTAAAAACAAGATTGATTTTTATTTTTATTCGTGCACACACTTAGGCCTCAGGCAGGCTCCAAAATAAGAGTAGGATGGGAATAAACCAAATTCATTTTGTACAAATCCACTGTATGAAAAGTTGCCCTAATTGGCCTTACAGTTAGTTTATGACTCCGATTGGTTCGCTTGTATATCCAGTGATAATTCTACGCTTAGATCATATTGCACATTTAAAAACACTTTTACAAGAAAATTAGTTGTTTTCTTTACTCGTGTTCACGGTCAGCGTTACACCAAAATTCGTGTCAGCGCACATTGTCTTAGCATTGAAAAGGGAAGATATTCGATCCCAAAAATACCACCTGAGAATAGAATTTGTGAAGTGTGTGATTTGCATACTGTTGAAGATTACTTTCATTTCCTAATGTGTTGCAAGCTCTATAATAACCTTCGTCAACAACTCTTCTATAATCTCGCTGATATTTGTAATGTTTGCAATCTATCCAATTGATAACTTTTTGTTAAATTTAAATGGAGTGCTCAAGACATGACGTTGTTAAACTGTAGTTATTTATATCTTCTGCCTATGTATTAGAGAAAAAATATGAGGTGAATAGGATGTAATATTATGTATCCATCATGTTAATGTCTTTGTTCAAGTCATACATGTATTTGTACGTTCTTTGTGTGACCAACCTGTATGTGGGTAATGTCAATAAATCTTGAATCTTGAATCAAGGAAATTTTGCCATTACATGTTAAAGAATAGCAAATTTTAGGTGCACCAAGGCAAGTGGTAGGGGCACCCAAGGCAAATTGCCTGAGGTGCCTTAGGTTTCTTTTGGATGGAGCCTGTCTCAGGATAACTTTGGTTGATCCAAGATGCCATAAAGTAGTATTCTAAGACTGTGAAAATAAATCCTAGTAACAATTATGCAATCCAGCACACTGAGTGAGCACACAGTGGAGTGAACTAGCAAGCAGTAGTGTCAGTTATCAAGCAGGCGGCATCTGTAACACAGGTCTATTTACCCACTGTATCTATCACGACTTGGATTTACAAACACACTGCTGTAGCTGGCACTATTTTGTATCTCATTGCGCCACTAATTCACGCTGACTGTAACTTTAATATGTTTGATTGGTACTTTGCTTCCATGATTACAGTTGGAGTTTATAGGAAGAACTGAATATATGTCATTTGTGAAATTATGCTAATGATGTTATGTTGAGTAAACCTACCGTTCAATTTCATATTAATTATACTTAGAGAAAATGTGTTTGATGCAGTTGAGCAAGCGTGCTAATAGTATTTAATACCATCACATTTTCCTAATCAAGTCCATGACCAGACCATTTAAAATTGAAGGGTTTGTTTTTGTTATAGAGAAAGTATTTGTTTAACCACATTGTCAAAATGATATTTCAGTGGCCTGGGCAAGGACATTTGCAAAAGGTATGTCCTACAAAATTGAATGAATGATTGAAGGGACAGAAGGACAGACTATAAAATACACTCCCAATATTTTTGAAAACCATTTTTTGCTTATTTAGAATACTTTACCAATGTAAATTCCTCACATCTGAGTAGCCCGAGGTTGCTCTGCTTTTCATGCTTTACGATAGCCCTTAATCTTCTCTCCCTAAAGCCAGAGCGTGTAGTTCTTCCCCAAACACCGGGGTCCACTGTGCCACAAGTAAAGATTTTGGTATACTTACAGTCCTTTATGACACAAAATCCGTGCATATGAAAACTTTGATGTCTAATTTACATCCCCTACTAGCCTCGATTTAAAATACAACGGTCACCTTCATGCTTAAGACCCTATCAGTGATTTGAAAAATATTTGAATTTGCCGGAATAAGCTTTCTAAGTGAAGAGAAGTCTGTAGAATTCCTCATAAGTTAACCTTTTCCAATTTAGAATTGACAGAAAAGGACAAAAATACGGCCAAGGTTCCAAATACGATTGTCCATTCATTTACGTGTTGTAGTAAGTGTCCGTTCGGACAGTAATGACTCAAATCTCTGATTCTGTCCTTATTAGGTTGCGTCTGGTCTTATCATTTGCAGGGTATGTTATGATACCTGTAATTGTTACATACATGCAAAATCCTGATTTTTGATGATTTTTTCGATTTGGCTGATTTAGCAAATCACTTATAGTGTCTTTAAATCCTGAAATGGGGGGGGGGTTATTGACCCTAAAAAGCACCGAAACTTGTGACAAATTAATACTAAACACAGTCTCGCCCACGTCCGGGTTTATGTTCCTTAATTATTGGTAATCCGCGAAAATAGCATGCTCGTGCCGATTTACAGAAAATACACTGGAACAATCCAGGGGCGACTCACTGATCTATGGGCGACTGCTATGTTTAAATGGGATTTTTAACGGTTAAAAATCACCGTTTCAAAATCCATCAATTTTAAACCATGAATGGAAAAGGGGTTAAGTCAAGAACGACGTGCGTATATATAAAATATAATTTAGGACACATCCAAAGGTAAAGATTTTCAATAGTGCTGTTTTTGTACTGATTCTGAATTTGCTTATTCTGCATCGGATCCGCTGCGCACCCACCCGGCTTTTTCAATACACTCCCATGCGTAGCGTTGTAGGAGGTAGGTACGGACGACGTGCAACTCTACGGAACGAGCTAATCTGAAGTGAATAAACCAAGAATGCCTTCTGTATGTACATGTAGTAAAAGGATGATTTATTTTTTTTTGTTATGCGTGACAGAAAAAAAATTGCTTCTCTATAGGACCAATTTGGCAAGTTCAACTTAATTCCACCTACATGTACTTTTTGGTCTAATAAACTTTTGAAACATTTTAGTAGGTGTTCACAATAAAAGTGCAAATTTTAAGAAATATGTATACTAAAAAAAATCTTGTGTCCCTTTTAAGAAACCTGAACAATGCATCAAATACTCATTGAATCTACATTCAATGTATTCACATTCTCTATGGGATAAAATGCATAATATTCTTGGAGGAAGAGTGTTGGTATAAATCCGAATTAGTTAGTCCTGGGACAAACTAATTTTAGATTTATGCCAGCACATATGGACAAGACGACCATGACCATTTGATTGTTAAAGTTTCACAATATAGGCCTATGAGATTTTTTGTTGATTTTGTTTTGTAGCAGTTTCACATTTATTAAATTTTACTGGACATTTCATGGACATTGAAACTAGCTGAAACTGCTATGTGTAAACATAGATAGCTAGTAGAAGTGGGAGGGGCCGAGCTGTACTCAGCTTGCTTTGGGTATGCCTGCATCCAAGAATCTGAAAAGTGAACCCATGGATTATACCAATTTTAACAAGAAAGACTGTACCCTTTGTAATACTTGGGCCTGCATTTTTCAGCAGAATTGAATTCAGATAAATTGCAATGTTTTAAAAATCCAATTTTCTGATGTGTTGCAATTTAAGAAATTTGTCTCCAGTGAGATAAATTTCGTGCTATTTTTGGGCAAAAGTATTTGAGAACATTTTTCAAAAAGACCCATGGTACCAAATATGATATAGAAAGGAGGTGGAGGGGAAGTCACGAACTTACCAAAGACACAAATAAGCCCCGAGGGTGTTTCTTTGATTCAATCCCCACACAATGCACCTGATTTGGGAAATTTCACCTCATGGGAGTACATGTGATCACATAAAAATCCTATCTTAACACATAAAAAAAACCCTGACTTGAACACTCTTTTAAGCCCACAAAGTGTTAGTACTTAGGACTTTTTTGCATTATTTATGATGTCTTGTGGTAATTCTAAACCTTGAACACTTTTATCCCTAAGTACTGCATGTGTTTAGGTACAGTATGGTATATGCACTTGCTATGCATCATGGGATGTGATTCAAAACACCCTCTGCTAAGACCCAGTTTGCACGCACATCCTATTATGGCATTGGTACTGGAAGTCGGCCTTTTTCAACCACCTTGGACACACCAACACAACAACAACACACTCTAGAGGATTTGAATTTTGATTCGCAAGGTTCCACTTGTTACATAACCCAATAGAAAATATCTCTGTGTGATGTCCCAAGCCAACAAGGCCATGTTCACCAGCTGATACTAATGAGCTATATACTGTGTCATTTTGTGTCATGTATTTTTGACATTAGAAAGTGCTTCTCTCAGGGACACTTGGTAGAAGTGAAGTGGCCATTTGGATCTATCCCATAATGCATTATGATACCTCAATGGTGTCATGTGATGTCATAGAGTGGATAAGGTTCTCCTTCATGGTGATCTGTTTTTTAAGCTTCCCAGATATGCTGGTACACTTCTTACACACCTGGGTAGGGAGAGGGCAAGCCGGGGGGGGGGGGGGGGGGGGTCATATTGGGGGAAGTCTGGGTATGTGCCGTGGGGTGCCTCTATGACCAAAAACAAAAAAAAACAAAAACCTCCTTTTTCATGCGCTTTTTTTTCCATTCCAGTGACCCCCATTTTAGGACTCATTTAAATTGGCCTCAAATCATCTCCGGAGCCTCATTTTATGAAATCCGGGAGGCACACACCTCTCCAAAAAAAAGTTGAGAACCCCCACCCCACCCCCACGGGAGGTAAAGTTAAGTGTCCTTGCTCAAGGATGTAACCACCACTGCTGGCTGTTCAGGATTGAACCAATGACTCTCTGATCTCAATTCGATCGCTGTAATCCAACCCGGCCCCACACATGCCCTCTAAACACACTTAAATAAAAATACCAGATATTACAATGAATTAATGGGTTGGGGTTACCACCTTCTGGATCAAATACACAAAGAAAAGGACATCTTGCATAGTCACAAAGAGGGAAGCAAGGGGAGGAGAGACAAGAAAGGAAGGAGTTTGTAAATTGTGTGTGTGTAATACAACTGAAAAATATACTTCATTTCAAACCAAAAAATATCAACATTGAGAAGCCCCCGTAATTTTCAATGTCTGATATTGTTTTGGTCCAAAGTTCATATTTTAGTAGACCTAATGTTGATAATTGGTTGTGGTGTATTGTGGGTTTTTAATTTTAAAGCCCTTTTTTTCAAAAAAGTTTTTCTCTGTGGCAAATGGAAGGACTCGAAATGATTTAACAAGGATATGCAGTGAACTAAAAAGAGATAACACCATATTTTGTCACAATTTTTCACTTTTATACGATTTGTTCCTTTTTCTGCAGAAAGTGGAAAACATATTTTTAAACTTTCCTCTTCTCCTTTTTATCTGGCAAAAGGCAAGAAAGTCCAAAAAAAGGAACACTAACTCTTGCTTCTACACAAAATTTGTGTGAAGCGCAAGAAGGTCCCGTATGTAACTACAAATAGCTGCCATGTGCTACACTGTGTGCTCATTGTGTCTGCCCTATGATATAACTCTTCAATTGATCTTTCCCTTGAGTCTGTGAGGCACTGCTACCATAGTCTTAATTGGCATAATATGCTTGGTGGGAATTTCTGACCCAATGACAGCTATTGCACTTACTACGCCTTCTTGTAGGTGTGCGATAATCAGCTGATGGCGTAATATTTCGATATTTTGTTCATTATCGTGATACGATATTTCGCCAGGGTCCGACGATATGCTGACGATATTCTGAGTAAATATTTTTGGCAGATTTCTGTGGTCAGACTACATAGTACAATCTATCATATATTCGCATTTATTACCTACCTTTGGTGTAAATACTAATAATGCAATCGACGTTATTTCCATCTTTTATGCCCATGTTCTATCATCTTTTCATTTGAGGAAGGACGATTGATCCTCCATTATTCGTCGAACCAATTGTTGTACCTGCGAATTATTAAATACGTGTCGGGCCCACAGCATAATGAACATTGTACCAAAGATAATTGATCCACCATACATGTCTGTGTGACATGCTGATCCGAATTCATCAAATGGTCCGGTCCCCGTGCGCATAATCTAAGGCAGCCCACGTTACCCAGGTGCCGTCATAAAGGAGGGAATTTTCCATTGAAAAAAACCGGGTAAAACTCAACCGCCTGGGCGAAGAAAAAGGGGAAAGGTGGTGGGAATCTTGTAAGTTTAGTTAGAACTTGAAGGGAAATGTGAACAGAAAATATTGTGATGACGAACGTCATGTGTTCGATTACAATAATCTTGATCGCCTCCTTTCGGTATAAATAGTTCACGTATTTGTCCACTAAAACTCCACATACGGTGCATACATTCGATTGCCCTTGCTGTGGAATTGAATATTGTTAAATAATTACGTCAAGAAGATCAGGCTACTTAACGGAATATCATTATCATATATAATTCAAGTTGACGATTCGCGCGTGCGTAATCACCATTATACCATGAGGTTTTTATTACAGGGGCCGCCGGTAAACGAATCTATGATTGTTACTTTGCAACTTTGCAATGATTATTTTTAATCGAATCCTTCCCTATTTCAAAAAATACACCCCCTGAGTAAGTGATTAAAGTCCTCATTAATCCTTCCAAGATTGACTTTTGTGGAGGCTAGGTTGATATAAAAATACCACAAATACAGCGTTTACAAACGCCTTTCTTTTGGTGCTGTGTTGGGATCCCCGGGAAATTCCCCAAACACTGTCGGGAGATGATAGGGGCAACGGCAATTAGGATACGTGATACCCCAAATATAATTTGCGCGTGCGCAGTTGTTATCTTCCGTGGCATTGCGCCAGTGATTGCGCGCATCGCTTTGAAAAGGTGTGGGGGAAATGTAAGCCGGGGAAGCGAGCTGCGCAGCGGTAAACAAGTAGTTTCATTTATTGTTGTGGGTTTTTTTAACAAAGTAAAAAACAACACTAAATTTGACCGACAATCATTGAACAGAACAAGAGGGTAAGGTCAGAGAAGGTATGGGAGTGAAGGGACGACAGAAATCGAAGATTGTTTGCGTCTCCAAGGGAGAAGGACCGGCAGATAGAATTAGGCAGTCGCGGGGGACAAGTGTACGGTGCAAATGGAGGGAAGGATAGGTAAGCGAAAATCTACAGTGGAAATGAGGGACATGGAAGTGAGACAAAAGGCATGTAAGAGGAACGGGGAATAGAACGAAAGGTAAGGAAATAATGCGGCAATGGGAATAAATAGAGCAATTGACAAATCCGAAATGCCGGGGAGAATAGAGGGCGAGGATAAGTATAGGAAGGAAGAGGACAGACAGCAGTGTACCGAATGCTAGAGGTAACGGATAAAGGAGCCAGGGTAGAATAGAGAGGTCATAATTTGGGGAGGGGAAAGAGGCGGGGGAGAAATAAGATTTAGTGGATGTTACGAAGTACAAAAGAAAGGGGCTTCGCGATGAAGGATGCAAGGGAAAGCAAGAATGGTATGGTAAGAGCCGAAAGTTCGGAAGATCAAGTGGAAGATAGGGGATGGGCTAGGTTGTGTCCTGTTCAACAATGACAAGGATGGATTAGAGAAAGGGAGGGCTGGATCGGGAAAGAATATAAGTAGATCATAGTTTACAGGGATGTCGAGGATGGAATGGGAGGGAGGAGAGGATAGACGAAAATATCGGCGAGGTATATTCTGGGGGCGACGTGAGACTAATAGACGGAGGATGGGGTGAGGGAGAAATAGGATATCATCAGAGGGGGGAAGAGGAACGAACTTCTTCCCGTAAGCATTGAAAACACGCATAGGGACGGGAACGTTCCAGGGGCGAGGAGGAGCAGGCGGGGAAACCGACGCGGATAGGGCTATCATGTGAAAGCATGGGCAGAAAAAAACCAAGGTCGAAGTGGTGTACGAAAAAGAATGAAGGAAACAGTGGTATGCAGACTACGTTGTTGGCGGACATCAAAGATTAGTTTAAAGGATCTGACATTAAAGTGTCCACTCCCCCTCTCTTTACTTTTTTGGTTATCGGTTCATTTGCGGAGTGAATCGATTGTGATCGATCATTGACTGAGTGGTCAAGAATGCCGCGATGTGATTGTGACACTTGTCTTGCCGGCTCGTCGTCGATAAATGGTAACATGATCTCTAGCTATCATTTGTTGTTGTTTGAATTAGATATTTCTATAATACATTGTAAACAACATGACTCATGTTTACAAAAGTTATGTATCTCATAAGATACAAATTAAATCAAATTGTTTTATCGCGATTTCGTTTCTTGAATGGAACTCCCAAGGGGATGTATCTTTGCCTCACCCTTACCACAATTTAATGAACTGTATATGAATGTGTTCCGCTAAAAAATTAACAAAAAGAAAGACCAAAACCGATTATCACTCCTGTATTACAAGAGGTTTTATGTTAGAAAGTATCAATAAAAAAACCCGTTTATAACCCAAAAAATACTTACACTCGCCAAGTATAACAAGACTTCAAAACTTTAAAACATACCGAAATAAGTTAACTATGTGCTTATTCGTAAGAAAGAGGAAACACTTTTTCTCTAGAATGGGCCTTTCACCCCCAAAACGCCCATCTGTAAACTTTCAAAAATCACCATAAAATATCCTGGTGGCAAACCACCTCTTATACCCGACCTTTCACGGCATACCCTACCAACCCCGGCTAAAGGTGCTAACATTCCCTTTTTTTCGCTAAATGAGGAAGAGAACGATTACCTAGAAGCTTTTGACGAAAGTTTTTGGCATTTTTAGAGCGCATCGACTGAGCGAAGTTCACTGGGTGGGTGATGGTACGGAGATTTTTACAATGTAAAACCTTGTTTATTTGAGTTTTAAAGTTTCAGAACTTTTCATCGTGAGTGAAGCTACCATTCTGTCATTGGATTGTGAAATTTAGATATGTCATAATAGTATATTGGCAACTTATATCTGAATATTTTGAAGTTTTCTTTTCACGAATTAGGCGTCTTTGCTTTTTATGGTACTCTAACACAAACGCTCATTTTGTGGTTGACAGTAAGTTTGTTTAACCTTAAACCGCCCGACGTGTTAATTGTTCCTTTTACTTTACTAACCTCAACCGATTTACAAGGCCATAGCAAGTTTTGAATAGTTTCGAGTGGCTGGAAAATCTTAAAAGTGTATCCATTGTATGTTTCATTTCATTTAGTTAATTCATAATATAATCATGATACAAATCATTTGTCATACTATAATTACAAGTACATAAATGTTATATATTAATGATAATATATACTTGTATCAATAGCGTTATGTTTTAAAACTCATTCGCCATAGGCCATATAATTTTTCAACCTTTTTCAACTTGATTCCGTACCGTTCGTTGGCTTCACTGATGCACTTTATTTTGGCCGAGTACGGCTATTTATACTGGAACGAAAGCAACAAAATGTTTATACACCTGCACCACCAATTAGGCAATTATTTATCGACGAATTGGATACCCACTTCCCACTATTGATTGACTCATTTGAAGAAGTCGCGAGGCATGAAAGTCGAGACATGCTAAGAGGATTTACTTAACGAGAAGATGGGACTCCTGCTTATAACATACTAAAGAACGCATTACAATAACAAAGGACGGTCCCCTTGACTTTGAAACTATTTTCGTGCATTGACAGACGCCGGAGATGAGAATGAAATGACATACATATGACGTAACGGTGGGCACAAGAAATAGGCACGAAACTTTTGTCTCATATCATCATTGTTTTTTTTTCACTCATTCATCTGACACTTTTAATCTTCTGTGATCTTTACAACACAACACATTCGACTGACATTCTCATGACTACAGACATAAAAACACGGGACACCACCAAATCGCATCATTATGCTGTCTTTTTTTTTTCGCAAAAACTTTTCAAATTTTGTTAAATCTGGCGTTGGATTTTTCCTACCTACCCCCAATCTCTAAAACCCCCGCAAAGTCTTGGATATAGTAAAGTTGATCGTCTGAAACCTCGGGCCCTGTTGAGGACCGATATCCGTTTAAACAAGGTCCCCCAACGGACGTAATGATCACGACCCGTCAAACCACTGTGAGGGTGAAACCCAAATTCTCATTATTATAGCTCAGAAAATTTCGTCAAAACTTACGAGTATTTGGAAAATATGGACCTAATTTGCGAGTATAACATCACAGTTTCTATAGGTTTAAGTCAAGAAGGGTTTAGACGGGGTTTAGAGTCCATGTTGGAATGGGTGTATCTTGCAGAATTGAGGTCGAAATGGGAATTTATTAAGCCAAGATCATATCGTAATCGCGCTATATTGCATATTTTTAAGCAATATTTGGCACATTTATTTGAAGAGTGCCCCAATTTTTCAAAATTTGCTATTTTTGGCACAGTTACGTTGGTAATTTGTCCTAGGAAACTATACTATACCTCGAAACGAGAATGCTAAAAATGCGTATTTATCAGCAAAATACAGCTATTTTTGTAATTATCATTGGGAATCCCCCAGATTTGGGACTTAACGACAGAGCTGGAATTGCTATGGTTTATGTCCGTCCACGATGACATAGTGGCCCACCTCGCGAAAATACTCTAACTTGACCTTGCCCGATAACTATTAAACACCTAATTGCTGAGCGTAGACACGTACATGGCGCTATTTCCTGGCTATCATATTGGAAGGACCATTTCAGCAGCCGTTCACTTATCATCGGGGATCCCCCGATAATAATTATTCTAGTACAAAATTCTCGTTTGCGAAACATAGACATTTCCGAGCAAAACAACCATTCACAGGTATAGTTTACTCTAGCCAGTTCCATTCAACCGTGGTGTAAAGCTCAAATTTTTGAAAAATTTGGGGGCGGCCCTTCAAAAAAATGTGCTAATATTGCTTTAAAGAAAGTAAGCCGCGATGTACCGATACCAAAAAGGGCCAGCGGCCATGCTTACCTTCTTTGCATTACAAAGTTGTGTTGAAAGGGCCAGGACCAAAACCAGGGAATTTCTGAGATTTCTCTAAATTATGCATATAGTGGTTGTCGAAAAACACTCAAGTATGTTTTTAAAGAGGGTTATTGGACAAATTAAGTTGAAAGAAAACCAAATCCTAAATGTTGAACTTGCCAGTGTTTTTCCTAATTGGCACTGTAAGAAGCGTGCTTGATTTTCTGTCATACGTGCCAAAAATAAATTTCATCTTTTTTTGCATACACAACACCTTAATGTGAATAAAGCCAAAATGCTGCTTTAAATACAAAAGGATGATTTAGAATTTTTCTGTTGTGCAAGACTGAAAACCTTAGTTCGTGCTTCTCAACATACAGGGTTTTTATATATCTATTTCTATTCTCCAATAAGCTTAGGAACGTTCTTAAGGAGCATTTGTGATCCACAACCTCGTCCCCCCGATTACCTAAAAAAGTGAGATTTTCAAATCAGCTTGACCGTAGCTTAGAAATCCCCATGTAAACCTAATCTTACATTCCACAATTTGGGTCGCATCTGCCAGATATTCGCCATTTTGTATGTTTAAAAAATACGGACAGAAATTCAACACCAGTTCCTATGGACGTGGAAACAAGCGAATTGCTCATAACACAAACTGCAAGTCAGGATCAGCTTCAAACTTTGTGATAAGCTTTTTCTCAGGATATCTTTGAACAAGAATAAAACCGAAGAGGTTGAAATCATGAAATGCAACTTTAATAGGTGTTCTACAACCATCAACAAAATTTAGGAGAATTGTATTCTCAGAAAAATCTCCTTGTGCCCTTTAAATAAACCTAAAAAACAAAGGGGCCCGCTCCCGGGGCCCTATATAGTCTATACCGTACATACTTTTGTATCTAGGCTGCTCTTAATGTCTGGGTATTCAGAATGTCATCAGTATAAATCTTCCCTAAATTTCCCTCCATGAACCAACTTTTGCAAATGGTTTAAATGTTACGTGGATCCGCTAAAATTGAGCGTGAAAAGTTTGCAGGATTACAGAATGTGGAGGGTCTCCTTGCAGTATGATGAGCACTTAACTGAAGGATGAGTGGCAAATAGCTGAAAGTTGGTAGCATTGTTGGCGTGATAAGTGTAATACAAAATATTACCATTGCTTTGTTTCTGGCTTTGAGATCATTTTCAGGCCGGTTGGCGGCCAGCCTCATTCATTATAGCAATTCACCAACATGACAAAAAAAATTCCAGCAATAACGGATGCAAACCACAAACCAATTTGGTGCTTTGATGTGGGTCCGTCATGGGTGTTCCCATGACCTTACATACGACCTCGTCCTCGTTTCGTTATTAATACAAAAACAATTCAGAAATAACCTTCCAGATGGATTTATTCCTGGAACCCAACGTTTTTGGTAAAAGAAATATTCCTTGACAACATATAAAAATTCATAATTTTTGTAAGATTTAGCTTTTTACATAACGTGTTTAAAACCAAGGGACAGTCTGAAATTTGGGGATTTCTTGGCCTTGGGGGCCGCCTCCCCTGATCATTCGTTTCAGAATATGGTTTTTTTGTTACTGGGCAATATGTTCATTTTTAGGGAAGGAGAAGGGGGAGGGGTCCGCAAGGCCATAACCAGGATTGTTTTTAGTGGGGGATGGGCATATTTTTTAAAGGGTATTTTCCTACCAAATTTTTTTGAATTTTTTTTTTTTGGGGGGGTGGTCTACCTACCCCTCCCCCTTGCCTGGCCCATCTGCAGGTCATCCTTCATGTAAAGAAATTCATCAGCTGGGAATTAGCCTAGCACAGAAGCTCTCTTTAAAAAGGAATCAAGGATTACACTTATTGGCATCACAGCGTTATTATTATTCCGTAAAAGAGTCTTTCCTCTGGCTAACTCCGAAATATTCTTACCGAAGGACACACACATATTCACCCTGCCCATATTCTGTTTTTTTAGGGAGGAGAGAGAGACAAATTGGAGAAAAGTGGATTCTTTTGTACCCCCCACTCAATGACAAATGAATAAATTCTGGTTTCGCCACTAAACGGAAACAGATCGTATTAAAATGTAAATGTGCACATCGAGAACAAGTATCAAACTGTTTCATTTCCTGATATTTGGTAAAATTTACTAATTTGGTACACTTTTGCGAAAAAAAAAAAGAGCAAGACGCAGAGAGCAGGGGAGGAAGGTTAAGAAACAAGTACAAGATGTGGGACGGGAAAACCCTTACAGGGCATAGGAGGGGAGGGGGATGGGAGCTTACGAGATTGGACCTCGTGGGAGATATAAAGACGTCAGGGTAAAACCTGGACATCGATAGCACGGGAAACCCAGGGAGGGGGAGTAAGGTACGGCGGCAGGTATGCGCGTAGATACAGCCAGGAGTGAGGAAAAAAACCGCGAAAAGCGGAGACGTAGCAATTGTAACGGGACGCAAATGCACAAGAGGGTGTGGATAGGGGATATGAATGGGCTAGTCAGAGAGACCGCGAAAAGCCGCTCCTCAAAAACCACACCGCAGGAATTTTGTTCACCTTTAACTTTCAGGTTCAACCCTATCAAGTGTCAGAAATCTTAGTCGTTTTGGGTTCTGCTAATGATCTGCACGAGTTGCATTCCCCTGCATGTGGGGAGACCTCATATTCAAATGCTGAATCTGACAAGTTTATCTGGACGCTTTAGTTTCCAAAAACATTAATCTGCACTTTTGTATCAAGTCTATCGTCGTCCAGCGTGAAGATCACAGTTTAATAGTTGTTCATGTGTGCCAATAAGAAGGTCGGGAGGAAACATTTGCGTACAATTGTAAGCCTAGGTGTGGATATTTGTGTGGGCTCTATTTTTTGTGAATTGCCATATTGGAAGGTGGTGTGGGATAAACAGTATTTATAGTACAGTAGATAATTCCATGAAAAGTAAATAATGAAATATACTGTATTATTTTATATCAAAAATTTTTATTGGAAAACTGGGCAAATATACAACGGTTCTAAGCAAAGAGACCTTCAACATGTTCATTTAATTGCTGTTTTTGAGGCAAATTTGATACATGAAAATGAAGATAATATGAGGTTTACAGGTTTGTGAAATGGATTTGAAGTTTCTTAAATATTATTTCACGTTTGTATTATTAGTTTGAGGTGAAGAAAAGGTTATTAGCAGACCTTGTCAAGGCCAGCGTTCTGTTGGTTTGAGCAAATTTTGATCCAGCTTCTTCTTCTTCTTCTTATCGTGTCCAAACACTGTGGTTCTCAAATAATCCAGCCAAGATGGGTACCAAACTTCTGGCTGCTTCACTAATTCCGCAGGTCCTTTGTTTGTGCATTGTTTAGCCTCCAGCAGGGGCAGACCAAGAGGTGTTCCATTGTCTGTGGTTGCCTGTTCCACACCACAGTAGTATCCTGATCTGCTTCCAGATAGCCCCACTTCGCAAGGAAACCTTAGACGGGCGCGTTTCTGGTTCTCAATATTGAGACTTCGCCATTCATCCCATGAGGAGTCAGGCTCAGTGGGAGATGCTCATCTCACCAGGTTCAATACCTATAGATGTTAATTGGTTTGATTGCAGTCTTTCTTTCCACAAAGGCGACTCTCTTGACCTCCGTAGAGACTGTTTTCAATAGGTTTGACTTTGCTTAAGAAGCTTCTCCATCTCTGGATTTAGACGTTTGGCAGCGGTATCCTCGTCCAGACCAGGGGTGTCTCTTCACATTGGATACATGGCGCCTACGCGTGCATGCTCGCGCGAGCTAGCTACGACGGATGTCTGGTTGAGTAATTCCTGCTTGGATGTACAGGTTTTCCGTTGTTGTTGGACGAGGCATCCTGTGATAAGCCGGCAGGAGGCATTTAAACGCTGGATCAAGCTTCTTGGCAGGGTTGATTTTCCATACAGGGCAGGCATACTCTGCACATGAGTTAGCACAGGGCAGTTGCCGTCCACTTAGGTATGTGGGCGAGCACCCATCTTGTGCCAGTGTTTTGTTTAATATGTTATTGCGTGAACAGACTTTACTCTTCGTCTTCTCCTCGATGTGGGTCTTATAACAGAGAGTGGGGGCTGTCCAAGTAAACTCCTAGGTATACATGGTTCACAAGTGCTCCAGGGGAGTTCCATACCAGGTAACTTATAGCTGGACGTTTGGGTCTTCACTGTGCGTAGAATGGAACGCACACACCTGTGTCTTCGATGGATTTGCACTTAGGTGGTTTTCCTCAGAATAAGGAAGTGCGTTCATCCAAAGCTTTGGAGAGTCTCTTCAACAACTGTGAAGTCGGCATCTTTTTGCGCTAATATTCCAAGGATCGTCTGGCATAAATAACACACTGTTCCTACACTCCTGGTTGGGTCGTTGGTTATATATGTTTGAACAGGATAGGTGCAAGCACACTCCCTTGGTAGACCATTCTTCTTAGCCTCCGCCTCGGCTCTTCTTCGCTCCTAGCTGTACCAAGAACATCCTGTTTGCCAGCATCCTCGGAGAAGCGTCAGCAAGCGATGTCCTTGGTAATTTCCAGGATCTTATGGAGTAGGCAGCTGTATAACAAACCATTGTCGTATGGCTGCTGATAGGTCGCGAACACAGCTCCCGGTTACCATACCCTTCTCGAAACCATCCTCAATGTGTTGAGTTAGGTTGAGTAACTTGCTTGTTGTTTTGATTTGCCTGGCCGAAACCTGCTTGTTCTGGTTATGGGTGTTCGTCTATGACAGGTGCAATACGATTGAGCAGGAGGCTTTCAAAGAGCTTGTAGGTATGGCTAAAGAGTGATATAGGTCTGTAGCTCTTGTGATTGGATTGACTTCTTTTCCATGCTTTAGGAGTGCCATAACATGGTGCTTAATCCTCCAGATCTTGGGAACCTGTGGGAAATAAGGCGCAATTGTAGCTCAAGAAGGCATTCCTTTGCTACTGGCCAAGATTTTTTAAGGTTGCGTCAGTAGGATTTGTCAAGGCCTACTGCTTTTTCCTGGTTGAAATTAGCAATACCAGATGTCCAATTCGTCCCATTTTGAAGGGGCGGTGAAACCGGGTCACCACTATCCCTCTTATGGTCTAGTTTGATCTTCTTGGGTTTCCTTCATGCTGCACTTGCCATTTAAAAAAAGCAGTTGTGGGCACCTTTGTTGGGTGTGACATTTGGCTGCTGTGGAGGTTTTCTGTTGGATCCCCTCCCCCCTCGGAGCTTTTCGGATGGTAGAACCATGCTTTCTTGCTGTTATGGGTCATACGGGTGGATTCAATTCAATTGTGCAGAGTTTTGATCTTTTCCTGGAGATCCTTCGAACCTTTTCCTCACCTGAGTAGTTGTTTCAGTGAAAAGGTCAGCTTCAAACATGGTGATATACTCCGTGATATTCTCATATACATTCCTTTGAAAGGCCTTGTATATATTCCGTACTACAAGCCTCTGGGTATGAATCATCCGTGCTTCTTTGTTCACCATAAGTTGGGGCAAATTTTGTCCAGTTGGGGGTTTTTGGAGCAATCTCTTCACGTTCTGATCCAGATATCATTGAATCCTTGCCGTCTGCTTCCCCTGTAGGTTAAAGAAAGCGGAAAAGAGGACGCTTAAAAGGCACGTTGTTTGGTCTTATTGCAGCATTGACTTGGATTCCGATTGGTCGATGTTGGGACAGGATCCAGAACACTCTTCTACAAAGTTAAGAATGTTTTTGCTAACAAACAATAGCTAGATCAGGGTTGTAACCCTTCTATTCCAACGGCACTTTGAAATATGGCGGCATACTTAGAGCGTGAAGGGACGTATATGTTGACTTCTATCCATTCTTCGACAAGCTGTCCCGTCTTGTTAGTTTTTCCACATGTAGCCGCCATTGGGTACTATGGCTGAAATCGCCAATAAAGACGTGAGGTTTGGTGGAATTCCCAGGGTTGAGTTGAGAGTGTCGAAGTCAACTGATGGAGGTTTGTTCGACAGATGTAACTATGACGAGCTAACTCATGGTGCGGACTTTTCGATTATTATCCATCAGACATGGAGGTTGCTTCTACTTTTCGGTGCCTGTTCTCACAAATAGGGCACTCCCGTATTGGTCGATGTGGTCGCTCCTCGGTGGCAAGGAGCATTCCCGGTATGGTTGGGCGTTGGTTATTGATTCCTCTGTGGGTTTCCTGCAGACATAGGACAATCGGCAACTGGAGATTGTTACAACAATCCTTCAATGATGTACTTTTTTTTGCACTGGCAAAACCCTCTCACATTCAATGACTCTATAGTCAAGGCGACCTTAGAAAAGGCCTGTACTGGGCTCTAGTCATGATATGGGTATACTTAAGAAATGGTGTTAATAGAAAACATTGTTTGGAGTTGTAGAGATTGGTTCGCTGCTACGCTTCGCAGTTTTAACTTTTGCTTCGCTTCGCAGGTTAACAGGGGAGACCACAAGACTGTTCTTTACTTCTACTTTCTACGTCTTCTCCATCCAGCTAAGGAAAGTAATACTGACATGAGGAGTGGATTTGGTATTATATTTCCTAGTTCAAGTTTTGTTATTAGAAAACCAGTTCCAGAGTGAGATATGGGAGCACCTGGGGGGTTGAGTTAGGAATAGGAATATATGTACTTTGTTCATCACATGTAATTGGGGGGGGGTGTGGGGGAAATTATAACAATTTCGTATCATCACAATGATATTTATTCAAGAGTTACCTATATTCTGTCAAACGCCTTAAATGTGTCCAAACAAGTACGTGACATATCGCTTTACTTGGATAGATGAGTCGTTGGGGAAAGATGCCCTCAAGATAAAAGCAGGAAAGAATTTTGTATCAAATTGTGCACCACCCTATGAATTTGGCTGGCTGCCTCAACGGAATAAACACCATTCCATGGATGTGGTGGCAGAATACTACATGTAAATTCATCCTAACAGCATCCCATTATCCCATTTGAGACTGTCCGACTTTGTTGGCAGGTAGTATCATATGTACGAAAATCACAGACTCGTTATTTTTAAGCTTATTTAGATTTGGCGCAGATAAGAGGTTCCTTTTATTTATATATATTTTCAATTTTCAGAATTTTAAATCTTGAATCTGATATTTTGAAGTTTTGGACCCTTTTCAAAGTCGGACACGCTACCCACCCCCCAGTGGCAAGAATGTTATGTGGGGCCCCCAGCGCGTAGCTTGAGCAATAACGGGTCGGATCCAGGGTCTCGCCCGAGGCCCCATAATGTGGGTGTCCGAGGCAAAGCCCTTACGGGGGTCCAGGGGTGAGGGCACCGAACTCCTCGCATTTTTTGAATCTTTGAATGCTTTCTGGAGAGTTCGCATTTCTCTCATTATCCTGAAGCAGGTGAACAATACTGCCCCTGCCCCAGGGTCCAGGGTGGATCCCCCAGAAGGCTTTGTGGGTTAAATTAGTATGTTTGAGTGCCTTTTGGACAGATCCAGTTATCGTCTCATCTTTATCCTAAAGCATACAATTATACTATTCCCAGCGGGGTCCCAGAGTGCGAAGCCCCCTGGAAGCTCTTGGGTTTTGGCATGGTTTGAAGTGGTTTTCGAAGAGCTCTCAGGTATCCGTATCTCCTTATTTTGAGCAGATTACTACATAAACTCCCTGCAGGTCTAGGGGGCAAGCCCCAGAAGCTCTTGTTATTTCTAGCATGATTTGAGTGCCTTCCGAGAGCTCTCGTTATCTCATTATCTTGAAGCAGATACTGCCTATTTTTTTCTTTGTGCATTTCAATTTTAGTTTTCCCAAACATCGTTTCAGCGGCCCTCTGGATGGTACCCTGGGCATTTTGCCCCCCCCCCCCCGCCCTCACTAGCTACCCACTGGCTACCCCTACTTTTGTTTGTGTACATTTTTTTCCTGAAAAGGAACAGTTTCTGGGGGTGGGGGACCCCAAGGAACTGTTCAAGTTCATTCTCCTCAAGACAAACACTGGCTTTGTGTTTATTTAGCATCATATTTATCCAGGGTAATCCGATGAGCAAAAATAGGCTGTTCTTACACTGGGCCCTGAACATTTTACAATATAAAAATTTGCACACAATTAATTACATAGAGTAAAATAATCTAAAATTCAATTGCCACACACAATTTATGAAATTACGTAAAAAATATCATATACATCAAAATTAGTAGTAAAAATAGAAGCACACGCATAACGTACGACCAACTTTATTTGCACCGACACCCAAGAAAATAGGTGTCCTACCAGCAGCATTACATTACATTAAACACAAAATTACATATTAAAATAGAAATTGCACATACATCCCACACCAAACACGCACCCAAACTTGTAACACAAATATTACCCAAACACAAAAGCCAAAATCACACTACACATAAGCACACTCACCATAACAGCCCACACTACTATTATAACCACCATAATACAGAAACATACACAGACACGCTCGAATACACACACACACCCTCAAACATACATCCTCAACGCATACAGACGCACGCACGCACACAACACTCACGCAGGCACGATTGCAAGCGACTGGTATCATATAACGAAATAACATCAAAATAAATCCAGCCCAAGAATATTATTTCAATTGGGTCTAAGCACGTAATAACATAAAAATACATTAATAATAAGCCTATTGATTATGAGTTTTTAAAGTCGTTTGAAGCATTGAATATTTGGTGACTTTCCTGATATCAAAATTAATTTTATTCCATACCTCAACCCCACTGTAAAAAATGACGATTTATAATACTCAGTATCTTTACCATTTGTGCAAGGAGGTAGCGCAGCAGACCATCTGCGGCTTTTATGTAATATACACATATGCACATTATACACATAATTAAATGTTAAACAAAGGTTGATGGAGCGAAACCATTTAAGATTTATAAAATTCCAACATAGCTTTAAAGTAGTTATTACGATCTTGAAGAGATTTCCAGCCCAAAATAGGAAACATTATCCGATGACGTCTAATGAATTAACACTTAGAAATTATTCCTAGTCACATGCGTTTTTGCAAACATCAATAGCTTAGGTGCATCCTCTTTAAATCACCGTACCATACTACAGTGCAATAATCGATGGGGCGAAATAATGACTTGTACAAAATGTTTACAAGTGGTTACATCAAGAAAATGTGCCTGCGACGCCTTAAAAGTCCAATCTTACAAAAAAGCTTTTGGATAACACCATTAATTTGACAATGCCACAACAGTTCATCATCGATAACCACGCCTAAACATTTAGGCTTTATTAACACGTTTAAGTTTACCACCATTAATCATAACTGAAAAGGAATCATCATGCACATTACGTAATCTTGAACTACTGCCTAATAGCATGACATTGGTCTTGTCTATGTTTAGGAAAAGCTATTGCACGAGCCATTTCATAATTGCCCATCAATATCTCAGTAAGCTTTTTTGGACATAACTTTTGACTCACTACACTGACCACAGTGATAGTACTCATCGGCATCCTCAACTTTTCCCATGTTTAATACATTTGGCAAATCATTAATAAAATAATACACAAAAGTGGCCAAGAATACTGCCTTGCGGAACACCAGTGTTCACGGGTAATGAACTTGAAACAATCCATTAATGTTACCCGTTGTTACTCGTTGCCTCAGAATAATCCCACCAAGTACGGACCAAATTTATTGTGAGCAATTTGTCCTTCGACTTTGAGTGGAATGGTGTTTTCTCATCAAGAGTCAACCGTTTTACCCAATGACCTCTCGTAGCCTTTCATGTTCTGGTTGCACATCAAGATGATTTGCCAAAACAAGAGACCTGCTAGTTCCCATATGCTCTAGTCACTGTTCAATGGCCTATGTTCAGGGGATGATGTGAGTGTTTACTGTGGCCTTGCAGACATACAGTGAACCTGTTTACTTTGTAGCGAACAAATTAAGTTTTAATTGTATGAGGTAACTTGAATCTGGTTGAAATTGAATGAAGCAAGTACAACAAACAGTAACCAGGATTGCTTGGAAATACGAGACATTACGTATCGTCTAAATCATTATCATTTAAAATGAAAATAGTTTAGTGTGGTAGTATTATGAGAGCTTATGAGCTCGATCCCGCCCTTTTGTTTCTTTTTCCTTAAAGACAGGCTAAGACCAGATGATGTCTTAATTCTCATCCACAATGCACCAGTTTTGGGAAATTTTCACCTCATTGAGTCGAGTGTGATTCCCACAAAGATCCTATGCTTAAAAACCTTAATTTCGCCCTACAAAATGTGAATACATTAAAATTTTTGGCCGATCATGGAGTGCCGTGTGGTCCTAAAACCCATTGAACACTTTTAATCCTAATTAACCCTGAATGACGCACTTAAATATCATCCCAAATGGGCTTTACATAATCACATTCACAAAAAAATGTGTTTTGGGATTTTTGTTACAAAGTCACAAAAATTATTTTCAAAAAGAAAATCATTAAATGCAATTGCTTTATGGAAGACCCTAAAATAGAAAGAGCAGAGTTTTGGTACCATTGAACATTGTAAACTTGTATACGCGAACTTCTTGCTGATTCAATTTGTTATCAATTGTTAACAAAGTATTTTTCACTCTTCAGAAATCTTCCAAGAGTGAAAATACTTGTGGAAAAATAGTGCAGTAAAATCGTCTATGCCTCAACACAGTCAAATGGTTACAATTTTATAGCCAAATTTCAACAAGGTGTTTGTTTTTATTAACATGTTTTCAACCATCTTCAAAATTCCACCATTTTGCTCACCATCCAAGTGGAAACGTATACTATGCATGTGATGAAATGATTCATGTGTGTGACCTTAGTGCATGGAGTGTTTGTTACAAATTACCAATAGTTTAGACGCTGAAATCTGTATATGAACAGAAATGATGATGAATGGAATACTGGTAAATATATCAGCATTTGCATTGCAAAGAATGCATTCTGTTCTCAATAAATAGGGGTAATAAATGTGTAGCTGCTTTTGTGAAGAAGTTAAATGCTTCCATTTTCTTGCTGTCCTGAGTATGGTGCCAGATGATAAAGGTGAACATAAATCAGGGGGGCCTTGATCCCCTGAACTGCTGGGGAATAGTGTACGACTCAAATGGGAAGCAGTTTAGTTAAGTAGTAATTGAGTCTTAATTATGCTAGATCTGTAGTTGGTTAGCGCATCAGAATTTTGCCTATATGTTTTCAAGGCTGCTGAAAAGTCTGAAGTTGTAATGGCTTCTGTTTTGTGTCCTGTAGTTGGGATGAAATAAGAATACTGTTTTGCCTTTTTTTTTTAAATTTTCCTAGTGAATATCATGTCTTTTTTTAATTTTAGGTTGTTTTTTTGTTTTTAAACTTATTTTAATACTCATTATTATTAACTGACTTATTCACTGACCTACATGTAGGGCACATGTGTTCCGTGGATAAAGCCGCACCGCCTCCGCACTCCAAAGGTGTGTTCGAGCCCCGCTGGAGGCAATGTGTTTCGCCCTTTGGAGTAAGGCCTTTAACCTCCCTTACTCTCTCTACCCAGATGTATAAATGGGTACTGACATTATTTAATGTTGGGAATGTAACAGAACCCAAGTAGAGGAAGTGGCGATCCCCTAGGCCTACAGCAACCTTAATATGGTGGAGATGGGACTCTCTTCCTGTGTACACATGTCCGTCCCCTTTACCTATTTACTGACCAAAAATGGCTGTTACATGTACAGTCGCGGAGTGGGGGGCCTCCAATTTTGGAGGTGACACATATGTCGAGTGCTCTTAATTTTGTGAGATTTGGTCGTCTTAGGGTTATTGCAGAAAGAGACATAGGGATCACTTTTTGCACTGTTTGTTGGTTGTCTGTTGATGTTGGCGGTTGTGAAAAGGGGTAACTTGCCTGTAATATCTGCATAGCCGGGCCCTTTAAGTTGATAACAATTTAATTTTTTA